>VYZR01041070.1:4146-35927 GCA_013400675.1 Oxylabes madagascariensis | reverse complement strand
GGATCTGTGAAACCACTGATCCGAGGTCAGTGAGAAGGTCAGTAACAGAGTTAGACTTAAGTCTCAAGTGTCCAGAATTTAAGGCCTTGATGTTCCTCAGCTGGTAACAGGGACTTCCACTAATAGCAAAGCTGAGTGTGTGTGTGTGAGGTTGTGAAATGGCAGGCACATGTTTTTTTCCTATTATGGGCGTATGTAGGGGATCTATATTTATTGTGGTGATGTGTACAGCTAAGGTGTTTGTCATTTGTCACCTCCATTTATGAAGTGCTTGAAAAATACCAGGAAGTTTCAGTCATAAAAGTTCATCTATTTCTGATAATGAGGATAAGGAACAAAAATGTAACATAGCAAGATTTCAAAAAATCTTGTATGTTGAGGACTCCCAAACCTCAGTGTTTGGAGCGAGCTCTCTAGGTCTGGGACATGACTCATCTTGATATCAAAGAAATGTTTTTGCTATTTCTATGAAAATTCATGCAATAATTGACTAGTTATGGAAAACCTGAGTTTGTTCATGCTTGAGGAACAAGGACAGAAGATAAGAAGGAGACATACATATGGGTTCAGAGAGATGGAAGAACTGTGGGAGGGGAGCAATTGTGTCAGTCAGCAGCCAAAGGACAGCACAAGGCACGGACAGCAGGAGCACAGGGGGAGAGCTGTGGCTGAGAAGGAGAAGGCAATCTCTGGCCATCACATTTACCTCTGTGTTCTGAAACTGAACTTGATTATTACCTTTCTTCTGCCAGCAGTATCAGATGTGAGGCTCCCTGGCTAAGTGCACACCCTGCTTGCCCCTCTGACCGCCTCTGTTAGTTACTCCATCATCTCAAGCAAAAGATGTTTTATAGATCTGCCACAGTTATTCTGGTTCCACACCATAGAACCTTTTGTACTATAAGATTGCTTGAAAACAAGCCAAATAAACAATCTTAGACATTCATACTTGAAGAGTCTGTCTTAAAACAGTACCGAAGTTCTAAAGGCAAGTGCTCAAAAGTAAGGAAAAGCAACGTAGGCTTTCCTGTCACCACCAAATGGCAATTTCTCACTAATTAGAGTTATCTTAACTTATAATTGCAAGCAGCAATCCAACAGAAACAAATTTAACGTGCTCTTTTAGAGTTCTAGCATCCCCTCATACATTCATTACCCTTGGCTCTCACTTCCAGCCTCACCAATCTCCCCAGATACCTTCCTTGTCCCTCTTTTTCATCTAGTGCTCCAGCCATTGTTTGTCACTGCTCTCACACAAGCACCTCAGCTCTGCCTCTGGCACCCACTTCAAGAATAATCTGGTAACTAGTTCAGTTCACTTTGAACCAATTATTATCTGAGTCAAGTAACTAGAAAACCAATTATTAGTTCACAACCCTGCTCCTCATTTGGGGACAAGCATGACCTGTCCAGTAGGAGCCTTCTGGGGAAGAGGCTTCTGGGTCACCCACTGCCCCACAAACTACAGTGCACAGCCACAAACAGGAACCGGCTGCCTGCAGCTCAGGACCTCTGTAGACTATAACTATTTAGTTCCTGGAGTTTGTTACCATACATTGATAAAAGATAGCATCTCCAGTTCTATAATGCAGCTCAAAATACATTTGAATTTCTAATTCCAAGTTACACTTGTGAGACTGAGTATCATATACCATTTATGACAGTGCTGTTATTACACTTTCTGTCCTTTCTGCAGCACTCATTTCCCTGCAAACAGTACACTGAGTGAAGGAAGAGCATACATGCATACACGTTCCTAATGGGGAACATTAATAATATCTAATTGTCTTCCCTTAAAATGAGTTCAATTAAAGAAAAAAAGGAGTAGCCAAAAATATCCAGTGTACATATAAGCTAATGATATATACCATGTGCTCTAAGGCTTGGTTCAAACCTGCTACTAAGAGTTCTCTGGGAGCACAGAACAACCCCACTAAAGTCATCATGGGCTCAATTCCTATCAGTAACAAATCCATCTAGGACAAAGGCTGCATTACAGCCCATCTCTGGCATTGAGGAAAACTCCACAGCACCATGAAACTAGTCTGTCTTGAACGTGTCTGAAAATCAGAGCACCTAGAACATGCAAGTGTAGTAGCAAGAAGTGTATACAGCCTCCAGCAGCAGCCATGAGGTAAATGTTTGTGTGCTAAGAATCTGTGCTCAAAAGCCAACCACAGACTGAGTCTTAACTTTTTGGTGGTGTCTTGTAACATGTGTTTATCTGGTGTGTGAATCAACATCTGGATCCATTGCTGCTGGATATGGTTTAAAAAGAAGATTTTGCCAGCACAAACAAAGGATACATGAATGAATGGGTCTTTTCTATCATGTATTTTTCTGATTCTATTAAGAAAATTAGTATGAACTTACGGTGGTAACATCAATTGAAAATTAAACAATAGACATTATTAAACATAGTTTTATGTCCTGTTCCTGTTTCTTAGCTATCCTGCCAAATTTTGTGCCTGTGCAATCATCTTTTTAATTTTTTTGAAATGTTTCTTCTAGTCTGTCACTGTATAAAATTCACACAAACAGGAACAAACTGACTGCCAGCCCAGAAGAAACAGTGAAATTGAGAAATATGAAGCACTGTCAAACATAAAATGAAAACAATCTGGGAAACCAGAAAAATACTTTTTCTACTTATGATTATTTTTGAAAAAACATAGCACAAAATATTTCATTTAAAATGTGATATTGCAACACTTTTCAGTTTAAAACACTGCCTGTTTCACTTGCTGCCCTCCAAACTGTGAGCTCTTTTTCAAAATAATTCAGGAATACCATGACAGAAACTCTCATAAATGGAATTTATGTGTAATATACCAAAGTTTCCCTTGAGCTACAGGCTCTTCCAAGTGACTATCAAAATTTCTCAACTTCCTACTAGCTCAATGCACCACGTTTGGTATAATTTCTGAATTAAGGGAAGCCAGCCAGAGTTAATGAGCACACTTGGGATATGTCCTTTTTCCCTTTTCAAGACCTCCTTGGCAGCATCGATTTGTGCAGATGGCAGAAATTTCTGCACTCTTGTGTGCCACAATGTTATGTCTGACCAAAAGCAAGGCTTCTGCCCCGGGAGGGCCGTGGAGACAAAGCTCAGCTGGGGAAATGCCACCTCCTTGGTGGGCAGTCCTGAGAGAGGGATGAACTCCCTGCCTCCAAGCAGCACCGCAGCCTCCAGCAGCTTTCCTTTCCGGGGCCACATGCTGAGCACAGCTGGGCGCCAGACCGAAGGCATTTGCCAAGAGCTGCATTTGGCACATGGTGTGGAGGAGGACAGAGGGGCTGCAGTGGTTTGCGGCACAAATGTGGAAGAATATGCACTTACACATAATGTGCCAGGGCAGAGATCCCATGTCAGTGTCTTCAAATTAGACGGGGAACACGATGGCTGGCACGTAGGCAGCACTGCTGAGAATAGCTTTTGAAAGGGACATTTGCTATTGGAGCATACTCACCCTAAACTGAAAATTTAAATACGTGGGAGCTGTATCACAGGCAGAAGTCCCCTGACCCAACCCTTTGCTCCAAACACCTTCTGCTATCTCTGCATTCCCAGCAAACAGAGCACATGACGTTGTCACAGGACCTTTAGTTGGACACATTCCCCTGAAGTTTACCTCACCCTTCTGCTCCTCTGCTCTATGACTGGTTCATAATTCAATTTCCTTCAGATAAGGAGGTGAAGGTAAAACATGCTCTGAATTCTGATCTGTACGATCATTATTTTGTTCTAAAATTTATCAGGAAATCAAATGTGATTGACATAGTACCATCACCCTGGTTATAAAACCAGTAGCTGCAGACCTATGATAGCTAACATGTGATGTCACTTCCTGGGTAAAAAGGACTGGCAGAGTATTGAAGCTTCCCCTGCTGTCCACTTTGTCTTACAAGAAAGTGCTCTGCCTTCTTTTCCATCTTCTGAGACAATACACAGTGCTCTTCAGTTTCCAATTAAGTAAAGGGCTGAAAACCTGTACAGCTGCATATGCTTATTTTCACAGTGTCTGAGATGAATAGCATATATTTATATTTGCAGCATGACTGTATGTGCCAACATACTATTTTTGTTAACTCTTCACTGGTTGTATCCTTTCTTGCAGGTTTTGAAGTGTTGCCGTGTGTTAGGAAGGTATTGTTAAAACCTGAATGTAAGTAGGACACAACAAACCTTTGCACCAACATTTGAAGTACCTTTTTTTTCTTACTGTTCAAGTTGGCTATTTTTCTAGATTCTGTAAATACAGGACTCAGACTCTGGCTTAATGCATATCTACTGATCCTTAGCTACATTTGGGTTTCCTGACATCAAAGTTGTTTATTCAGGGACTTAAAATCTGTCTCAACTGTAAACAGTATGGAGCAAGAACGTGGTTCTTCTGACATGTTTATACAGCACGGCATAGCAGGGTCCAAACTGTAATCACAGACTTAGTATTATTGTAATATTGTAATATAAATAGTGCTTTAATGTCTGGAGTCATCCAACAAAGCTAGAAATTAATTTTCTTTCTCACTATCTGAGCATCAGTAGTTTAACAGAGCTAATTCTAACACCTTGAGGACCATGCAAGCTTTTGTGTCTGTAGTACTTGGGTCTGCCCTTTGCTAGAACTCTGCTACTGAGACTCACTTGTACAAAAGCTAAAAGAGAGGAAATGAGAGAAAGGGAGGGAGGGAGGGAGGAAAAAAGGCATTTACTGATAATCCACGTTTTCCCCCAGCATTATGCAGATAATCATACCTGTAGCTGCTTCATCTGATGCAGCTGCAGCCGCAGATCCGACACATTGCGTTTCATACCNGTACTTGGGTCTGCCCTTTGCTAGAACTCTGCTACTGAGACTCACTTGTACAAAAGCTAAAAGAGAGGAAATGAGAGAAAGGGAGGGAGGGAGGGAGGAAAAAAGGCATTTACTGATAATCCACGTTTTCCCCCAGCATTATGCAGATAATCATACCTGTAGCTGCTTCATCTGATGCAGCTGCAGCCGCAGATCCGACACATTGCGTTTCATACCATGCAGGCTGACTTGCATTGCTGGGGCTCCAGCAGGGTGATGGATGACAGCTGACTCCACAGCTCCCAGGGCATTCTTCCCCCCAGAGATGTTGGCAGCACCTGCAAGAAGCAGCAGTACAGGCTGAGCTCACGGCAGAGAAGGTGCAAACATAATCCTTCCCCTGCCCACTGAATCCACAGGTATTTCACAGAGATGGATGAGAAATGCAAAGGACAGATGCCAATGCTTAGTATTAACAGGGGACTGGCACTTCCTTATCCAATATATTTGGAGGGAAGCCTGCACAGTCTCAGAGTGTGCTGGAACTCAGTTCTACCAGAGCACTGCATTACCCCAGGACTGCTTTCTACCACATATAGTGGAGATAGGATAATAAGTTATAACCACAGATTACACAAAACAGCAACAAATCAAATTGGTTCTGAAAATAACTTTGTGATTGTCCTCCCAGGAGATGTCTGAGACCGAGTTGATGCAAATTCATTCACAGGACTCCTGAACTGCATATTTGTTGATTAATCATCACAGAAGAGGGATTCAGTCAAGCTGCCAAATATGGGGAAAAGATTTCTGTAGAGAATCTTGCTTCACTGCTTAAAGAACATTTGTATTACTTTTAGCAGGCATCTCCAGCAGCAACCCTATAAAACCAGAGAAATAAAATGGTGGTGTGGCAGAGGCTCACCAGCCATGCTGCATCAACCCACTCCCTCTTAGTCTGTGAGAAAGGAATTCGGCATAACGCAAGGAAATGAGCTGAGCCACACTCTGAAAATAATGATCCTTGTCCTCACAGAACTTTCTTTGTTAAAGAATGCTGTTCCTCTACACAGCAACAATGCCAAGCTTGTTCTTTTCAGTCTCAAGTACCTGGGAAGAAGTTCTATTTAGAGAGAACAAGTAAATTACAGCTCATCAGATAACAGAAATGTCAGCTCCTTCACGCAATTTGCACTTATACACCCCTCCTCTTCAAATTCCTTCCACCTCCCATTCCCCCAGCAGACAGACTGTCAGTACAACAAACTCCATTTTTTAGGTCCAGTACTACGTAGTCCTGCAAACTCTTCTCATCACGCTGCCAAATTCACTTTATTCCTTGATCTCAAATGTGTCAGATGACTGTTCCTCCCTGAACTATTGAGTTAACAGCCTCTCACTACAAGAAGGACACTGAGACGCTGAAGCATGTCCAGTGAAGGGCAAGAACACCGATGAAGGGTCTGGAGCACAAATCTCTGAGGGAGCTGGGGGTGTTCAGTCAGGAAAAAAAGGGTCTCAAGGTCCTTATTGTTCTCTACATCTGCCTGAAAGGGGGTAGGAAAGAGGTGGGAGTTGGTCTCTTCTCCCAGGTAACAAACGATAGGACAAAAAGAAATGGCCTAAAGTTACACCCAGGGAGATGTAATATTAGGAGAAATTTCTTCACCAAAAGGGTCATCAAGCATTGGAAGAGGCTGCTCAGGAAATGGTTGAGTCACCATCCCTGAACGTATTTAAAAGATGTGTATATGTGGTGCTTAGGGACCTGGCTTGGTGGTGGACTTGGCAGTGTCAGGATAATGGTTCGACTGGATGATCTGGATGGTCTTTTCCAACCTAAATAATTCCATGATTATATTCTATGATTAGGTCATTCCCTGCTTCAATTTCTTCTTTCTCTACGATTAAAAAAAGAAATCTGAGAAAACAGAAAATAGCTCATCAATGGATCTGCACAGGGATTTTGGTCATCAGTTGTTCCCACAAGCACACAGTCTATTAAATTTAATGAAATCAAACAAAAACCAGTGTTGTGAGCTTTGCCTATTGAAGGCAAATTTTCAGTGCACTAAAGTGCATGACACATCTTCTAACTGGAATGAGTATGAATCCCAGAGTGGGAAGTTCTCTCTCCATGTTCTCATCCCTCATAGTCTTTCCAACCATTCCTCCAAATGTGCCTGGGTAAGTACAGCTCAGCATAACAACACACTGTTATTTCTTTTCCAACAGGTGTGGATACCTCAAATACAGCTCTTGCAAAATTCATCTGGGGGAAGCATTCTTAAAGGATGGAAATTACAGCGGCCTATTTTTATTAAAAAAAAAAAAAAAAGGTTTTTAAGAATCATGTTTGTTACTCTACCCTCCTTCGCAATTCTGCTCAATAAAAGCACAGGCCCCTCTGGCTGGATCCATGCTACATACAGTGTGCCATGCCATGGGCTTCTGGAGACACGCTCGGACAAAAAGCTGTTCTAGCTTGGTGCAGGCTGTTTTAATGCTATACTTCCCCTGAACGTGCTCCAGGAGCTAGATCTGCTTGGTGCTTCAACAACAGCACTCGTCATTACACTGCTGAGCAAGCTGCTGCACATTTTTGCTATACTCCAGTATGATTCAATGCTCTCTTGACTTTCAAAGAGCTGCTTAACAGAAAGCAACACTCAAGAAATAAACAGTCCTCATTCACTGCCATTATGTACCCACTCCATGCCCCAGTCTAATGTATGCTAATACTTATCCGTCTACATGTACACTGCAGTTTCTCCTACAGTCAAGCATCTATTTCCCTCCCACGTGTACTATTTTTTGCCTTTTTTTTTAAGAGAATGGTATTTAGTTCATAAACCTTACAGACAGAAACCACCAGAGAGTCTGAAAAATGTGGATAAGCCTCCAAGAGTTCTGATCCCTTGCCACAAATCTGGACTATTTTTGAAAGCACACCTACCTTTCTGCTGTTCTTTGCCTCAAGCAAAAGCTCCAAAACCTCAGCCCCTGACCCTGTGATGAGGCAGCCAAGGCATGAATCAGTCCCCACCAGTCCCTCCCCCCATGTGGACCCCAGTCAATTCACGTATTTTCTCAGGAAGGGGTGCCTGCTTTCCTTTTGGTGTAGATGGACTGCGATCTGCTTCTGTAAGCAATAAATGTCTCCAACTCCCTACAAAGCAGCTCTCCTCCTCCGCTGCTGCCTCAGCCACCTCTTTTTGCCATTAGGTGCTCTTGGCTATCACAGTGTCCCTGCTGCAGAGTGTGCTCAGAGCCTGGGAAACATGCAGTGGGACTGCTGACTCCAGGGGGTGTGAAACTACGACACTGAGTGAGCAATAACGATCAGCAGCTGATTTCTCAGATATTCATATTTTCATCAAGAAAGAATAAAAGGGCAGCTGAATGAGGGGCTGCTTCATCTAGGGAGTGTAGCTCACTTTTGGAAATAGTCCCAGGCTGCAGCTTTGCGATTAGATGTAAGGCCAGATGGATTGAAGGGAAAGAAACAGCATTGGCTCTTGGGTTTTTAAATAAATCCCTTCTTGAGCTAGGTAAGGGAAATTCAACCTCCCACCATAATTTCCTAACACTCTGGACAAACAAAAAAGTTAACTTTTTACAAAGGCTAATGAACTAAGCTGCCATTTTAGAGTACAAAGAGAACTGAAGTGCAGAAAGAGGAAAAGTCTGCTGTGTGCTCAGGGGATAAGGAACACGACTTCCACTCCCTGACACTTGACTATTGATTTGGTTGCAAAGACACTGCTCTCCTTACGTTTTCCAGATTTTTTTTTTCCTAAAATGCTAAGATTTTATTTTGAAGCATGTTGGGACAAAATGCCACCATAAGACACCCCGCAATGTTTTTTCATAAATTACTAATCTTACTAAAGAGACATAATATTTTCAAGCATTGTTTGGGGAGATGTGACAGTTACTAGATGGCAATAAATCACCCCCAAAATAATAAAATATTCTATATATACATTAGTGTGCAACTTCACCTCATTGATCCAAAATGAATTCAGGACCGTATTTTGCCTGCAAATGCTGGCAGAGTTCTAAGATTAGCACGATCTGTCTTTGAATCTGAGATAAACAAGCAGATATGGACAATGACTTAATTCACAGGTCACCACAGCAAGAGTCATGTATGTGAGAAGAGCACACAGATATGCACAGATGACAAGACAGTTCACAAAGAATGAGCAACCAAATCTAAGCCCTACGTTTGCAATACTTCTCCCTGCAGCCATCTTCCTCTTGTTTTGTATTGGTGGTGTTAGTGCAGAATATTGTTCTGCCTGATTCCCTTCTCATGGAATACTCACTAATGTGAGTAGAAAGAAGAAATGTCTTCCTTCTTCCTCTAACAAGGCAGCAACTAGCAAAAAGCCATTGCTTCTTTTGGTAATCCACAAAACAACTGATCCCAATTTAATAAATGAATCCAAGATTTAGTCTATCAATCAATCTGCAGCTGATGAACAAAAATATGACAGAAAAGAGAGTATGTAATATTTCTCAGGGTATTTGTTAGTAATCTCATGGTGACTCTTACTAGTATGATTTGGTTTTGAATCACATGTTGTTTCTAAGTGAAGAGTTCCTTGATGCCATTCATGTTTCAGGAACTGAAGATCTTTATAAAATAGATTCAGTCATGGGATTTCTCCTAACATTAGCAGAAGAGACATAGCCAGTCTGTGGAGGGTTACTGCTCCTTGAACCCATCCCCCATGAAAGAACTGAGCCTGAAGCAATAAAAATAAGAAATGCAGACAAGCATTGTCATTACAGACTCATCTTCCTCAGTGAAAAAGCTGGATTTCTTCAGAGTCCTTAATATTTGGCGCTAAAGAAGCCACCGGCTTCTACAGACTGGCAAAGCAAAAGCAAGTTAAATACAACAATCTGGTTCACATGACACACCAAACAGAGTATTCACAATCTAGCTATATGGAGTTATCTAGGGTTCAAAAATTTTGGGTTCTTTCCCATCTCAAGGGATGTAGTTCTCTATTTTTTGCACAAAAGCTTCCTATCATTGGAACACATACTATAAAATACAATGTTGGTTCAACATTGATGAGGCAATATTATCTTGCACAGATGTTTTATTTTTTAGAATGGGAAGCAATTCACATTTTTGCTTATCAGAGCTCTAGAAAGGACTGTTCAATCAACATTTTATGCCACTTTGTCTTTCAAATAGTCTTTGAAATTGCTAAAACTGGTATCTCAGTGCACAGTTGTCATGTGGAATTGTAAAGTGAGAGTCACTGCCTAAATGGCTATACTTAATAAAGATTGGGGTGAATTGAAGAACAAAACAGCGGTCAGCAGAAGTGTGTCTAGCTCCTGCTGGCATGTTTGAATCCAAGCACGTTTACAAAAAGTAGAAACGTTCTGTAGTATATTCTGGCAGATTGCCTAATTTTCAAGTAAGCTGAACTGCACTGACTTATTGGACCATGTCCTGAGCAATTCCAGGCAGGAAAATATTTCATTATACAAGACTATTCTTTTATACAGCAGTCTTCAGCAAGAGCTGTCGTGGGTTACAATACTGTAATACACTGGGGTCATCACACCTTGTTTTCCTTACCTGCTACAATTTAATTCTGTGGCTGAGCCACGTTGGAAGGACAGGATCTAGGGATGCACGTGCCGCAGTTACAACTGTACTTTATAGCACTGATAGGGATCCTTGCAGACTGCTGGCTGCATGGCTGTTCCCACTGTCATATCCCCTTCTTCCAAGTGATGAGAAAGGCATCTACAGCTCAACCTGAATGCCGGAATCCTTACTCATATGCTGGACAGGCACATGGCCCATGTGACAAAGCCAATATCTCTGTCAGTAAGTTACAGATGATGATCTGGCTTTTGACAGCACATTAAGTCCCCACCTTCCATCTCCCCCACCGTGCTTGCACATGCATGCTGTAATGTAGATGTAATGTTGTCATCTGAGGGACATGTCAGTCATATGCTAAGGTAGTGAGTGAGTATTTGGGAACAACAGTGCCAGGAAATGGCTGCTGGTCAGATGAACCACGCTATTGTGGTGGGCTGGGCATGACTTCCCAGGGAATCCCCACTTTTGCTTTATGTAAGGTTGTTTTTCCAGTTAATATTATCCCATTTCTCATCTAAGTGAGTGTGCATTAACACATGCACCCACAAATCACGAAATATTTCAGGTTTAAAGGGACCTCTGGAGGTCCAAACTCCCACTCCAAGCAGAGCCCACTTAAATCAGGTCCTCCAACTCAGTGCCCCCCACCAAGTACTTGTCTGAACTGGCACCATCACAGGGAAAGGAGACAGGCTGCTGTTTGCAGTGCACTACAAAGAGGAACACAAGGCACTGTATGTGCTGGTTGTGAGGGTTTCATAAGTGCTTTATATGAGGGGTGGCCTGTGCAAGTGGGAAATGCCATAAATTCTCAGTCTATAATGACACTGCAATAGGGAAAAATCTTAAGACCATTTTGCAGTTGTTTTGAATAATGACAGACTTTTCATCATGTTGTCTGAAACTGAAAAACTACAACTTATTTCTTCAAAGCTTTAAGTATTCCCCTCCCCATCCAGAGGCCAGCAGGAAGGGAAGAGCTGGAACAGCACCAGAGAGTGGCTTGGGAGCAAAGCTTCACTACCAGGACTTCGGCTCCCTCTCTCTCTTCCATGTGGTTGATAGTTTCCAGGTCTAGTTTGGTTTCTGTCAGTTAGGAGGACACAGTCCAATTCCAGACAAACAGGAATCCTGAACGTGAGCTAACAGCTCCAACAGAAAGTCTAGTTAGGAACATAACAGGTTTGCTAATAAATGTGTGTGGTTTGCTACCTGCCGGAGCACAGACCTCCCTGTGGGAACAGCACTAGCAGGAAGCAGGGAGTTGCCTGTATTTGCATTCAGTGCATGACAAAGGTGAAGAGGAGGCATATAAGCACATGAATACCCTGCGGACTTCTCCAGCAGCAGCCCATACACAAAGAGCTTCAACCACATGGAGATCTTCTTTCACAACAGTCTTGATTCAATCTTTTACACACTTAACAGCTCTCCGGTTAAGATGCTAAAACAAGACCGGCTCCTACTGGCTTCATAATTGGTGCTTGCTCAGAACAGTTTAGGTGCACGCTAATAATTAGTAACAGATCAATGTAGCTTAATTAGAGAAAGTGCTGTCTTGCTGACTGCAAAATTTCTTGGTGACATTACATCTATACTGTCCTAGTGACAGACGGACCGTAGAAAAAGTTCAGGTGACAAGAAAAGGAATTAAATATTTAGTCTTCTATAGCTATCTGGACACATCTAGGGTTAATGACAGATATATATACACCCTATAGACAAGATGAATCACCCTATAGACAAGATGAATCACGGGAAAATTCACCAGATGCAGAGACTCTGCATCTCATTTAAACCATTCAGCACAGGTGTGAAATTCATTCCAAATACCATCTCAACCTCTCAGAAATTCCTCTCTTAAAGATGTGATCGACTCCCATATCCTGCACTTAAAATTCAGTTATGACAGTACAGCCATGGAAATTTAAGTTAATCNAGCAGCCCATACACAAAGAGCTTCAACCACATGGAGATCTTCTTTCACAACAGTCTTGATTCAATCTTTTACACACTTAACAGCTCTCCGGTTAAGATGCTAAAACAAGACCGGCTCCTACTGGCTTCATAATTGGTGCTTGCTCAGAACAGTTTAGGTGCACGCTAATAATTAGTAACAGATCAATGTAGCTTAATTAGAGAAAGTGCTGTCTTGCTGACTGCAAAATTTCTTGGTGACATTACATCTATACTGTCCTAGTGACAGACGGACCGTAGAAAAAGTTCAGGTGACAAGAAAAGGAATTAAATATTTAGTCTTCTATAGCTATCTGGACACATCTAGGGTTAATGACAGATATATATACACCCTATAGACAAGATGAATCACGGGAAAATTCACCAGATGCAGAGACTCTGCATCTCATTTAAACCATTCAGCACAGGTGTGAAATTCATTCCAAATACCATCTCAACCTCTCAGAAATTCCTCTCTTAAAGATGTGATCGACTCCCATATCCTGCACTTAAAATTCAGTTATGACAGTACAGCCATGGAAATTTAAGTTAATCTGACGTTTCCATAAGCTGGGATGTTTGTAATGTTACAGCTATTTGTATACCTGAATAAGTTGTAAATTAAAAGTGAATTATCTTACCTGCAGTGTCAGCGCTGCTCTTGCTGGACACAATTTTCATCATCTTCTCACTAAGCAATAACAAGAAAAAATGTCATTTTAGTTTACTAACTTTTAAAACTGTAGTGAAGTTTATATTTAACAAATTTAATGGCCTTGTCTACATATTTTTTTTAATTTAAATCACCAGTAATTTGTCAGTCATCAGTAAATTTTTTTTAAATCACCTTTTAGTACAAGTTAAGCAAGGAATGGACTATAAGCAGTAGAAAGCACAGAGATGTAGCTACATTAATTCTTTTTATCACAAAGTAGAGTAATGCAGTTAATATCCATGTATCATTTGGCATATTCTTCCTCTCTGCCTAGCATTCTCATGGAGATGATAAAGAAACATAAAAATGATTGAGCATTCAGGATTTTTTTTACTATTACATTCAAATATATTTTTGTTGATTGATTACTAAAATCATTACAGATGAATTCTGTTTTTACCTAGAAGAATCTTTGCTATTACTTGTATTTGGCCCTTTAAAAAGCGCAGACTGAACAAGACCAGTTAAACTGGCAATCTGTTTCTCCATGGCTTGTATCCTCTCTCTGTAAGACAAGAGAACCGTTTGTTAAAGCCAGATATATTTGCTTTCAGACTTGTTTTTCTAGGTGAATGATTACCACAGGATTGGAAAGACGCTACAGAGTTTGTGCAAAGTCGCTTGGGTACCAGTTTGCATAAACCTTACTACAGCAGCTTACCATGTCTCGGTTTGGACAGCTTCTGCATTGTAACAGACAATTTAAAAAATCTGCTTAGTTAAAAAGAACAAAACAAACAACCAAGTTATAAACTTCTAATGACCTCACAAGACGGGCACCTAAAGCAATTTGTTAATGCCTCTTGGAACTAGTGAAAAAATCTTTTTCAGCATTACATGCATTTTCTCTTTTACCTACACTGGCCCAATCATGTTGTCTGTAGTTAAGGTTTCAGGATTAAAGACTTTACACTTCTTCTTGTTACTATTTTTACTTTTCCCAGACCCAGGTTTTTTGTCTGGGAAGCATTTAATCTGCCCAAGCTGACTACTTTCCAGTCCAAATCCTTTGCACCTGACATCACAACTGTCTGCTTTGAAAAGGACAGAAATGTGACAGAGAGGCACAGGACACCAAATGCAGACTTTATGGCAGCATTACAATAAAACAGATTTTCTTTTGTGCAGCTATCCCATGAAATTCCGACAAAGTAGAAGAAAGAGATTTAGAACTACAATAAGTATAATCAATGTTTTCCATAGGAACAAAAGGTGACTAAACAAGAACAGTAACTTTTTTTTTTTTTTTTTAACGTGAAGGCTAACATTTGTGTGTTTATCTGTTTGTATAAATGCATATATTAGTCAGGTACGAGGGGACTTCCTCAGTCAGCTGCAAACTAGCCTTTTGCTCACACAGGTGCCTACTTATGTCAGTATGTCAGTGACACACCACAACACAGACACACATCAGAATGGGTCCTGCTGAAAAGGCATCCCTCGATTACAGCAGTTAAGTGTGTGGGAAGACATGCAAAAGGGAATTCTAACAGCAGACTGTGGTTTTGGAAGATGGCTGGAAAGAAAACTTCTCAAAAAGCAAGTGGTTAAGACCAGCAGCAGGGACTGATGAGAGACCATAGGACAGATAGACTCAGCATGCTGCATGGCCCATCCATCACCAATGCAGCATTCTGTGCACGTGGGAGCAGCCGAACTCTGGCCACCCCAGCTGCAGTCGCTGTTTGGTGGCCAAAGCAATAGCATCAATCAATGAGAGTCATTTAAACTCAAATGTAGGTACCAACAGCAGCCAAAAGCAAGCTAACATGATAAAAAGCAAGTAACCAGCCCTGCTTGCAGCCAGATGGATTATCCAGGCTAATTATTTCATTCACATTTGGGGAACGAATGAGGTTTCCTGGGATAGCACACAGATACCACAACCAGGAGAGACTCGGAGACACTCAAAGGTTGAGCAAACAGAGCAGCAAAAGACGTAATGAGATGCTAACAGACACAAGCAGGGAAGGAGAAAGTGCTCAGTCAGTCCCTAGCCAGCAGACGTGTTCTTACTGCAATTTAATGCCATGCACATATCTTACTTTTCTGTCTTCATGTTGAAAGGTATTTTGAAGGGTGATGAGAAGACTAGTGAATCTGACTTAATTCATTTCAAACCAAGAAATACGTTATGGATTTTCCACTATTACAAGTTTTAAAATACGAAACTGGTGCAGGCTACAGTAATCTTTGGAACAAAAACGAGTACTAAAACCCAGGGATAAATATACTCTAACAAACTTTAATGCAGCATTTTTGACACTTAATAATGAAAACATTTTTTTTCCCAGATAATCATCACAAAATCTTCCTGGAACTAAACTCAGTTGGAAGTCTATCTGTTCTACCAATCCATAAATATGATGTTTTTTTCATCCCACATTAGATAATCTGGAAACAATTTTCTGTGTCAAAAGATATTAGGGCAACACAGAGCTGATCTTGTCCTTTGCCATGAAATCTAGGAAAGTATGTTGTTAAGAGGGAGAAGGATGTTCCAAGATAGGAGATGATGAAAAACGAACAAAATACTGGAATCAATTGCACAGAACACATTATTTTTCATACGGTAAAAGCATTAAGAATGTGAAGAATCTACATGTGCTCTGGAGTTACTCTGTTAGAAACCAGGCAGATTTTTCCTGTAACCATTTCACTGTAATACCCAGACTTGTTATGGCCATTAGCACCAAACATTTCAAAAACAGGTGTCTGAAAAGAGGTGCCTTTTAGACATTAAATAAAAAAACCTGATTTTCGGAGGTGGTCAGACTGAAGGGGTGGGAGGCAGAACGTTCCATCATGGGAAGAGAGGGATGCAGATGGCCTGGTGCTGGGGCTGTAACCTGGGCTGACGTGGCTGGAGGGCTGGTGGTCCAGTTCTGTCGCCCAGTTCTGTCACCATAAGGCCCCAGAGGAGCAGGGACAGGATCTGCTGTGGATCCCTCTGCCTCCAACTTCCTTGGGAAGGGCTGGAGCAGCCTCTGCTCCAGGAGGGAGAAAAAAATGCTTTCCTCAGGCTGTGCCAGGGCAGGGTCTATCAGGGATGCCAGCATTGCCATGACAAAAATTGTTCATTTTTGGTTCTCAGCATTGTATTTTCTACTCCTCGCTGTGCTCACTGCTGTGGGGAGGGGAGATGGGGAACAGCCTGTCCCAGCAGCTCTGCCTGCACAGGACAGGCCAGAGTCCCATGGATGGGGCAGGCCAGGGTCCCCAGGCATGGGACAGGCTGCCACTCCAGTGACATGGGAAAGACCGAGGTTCCCAGGGCACAGGACAGGCTGGCACTCCAGCGACAGGGCAGGCCGGAATGTGGAGCACTAGGACAGAGGGTCAGGCAGAACAGAACAAAGTGGTGCCTCTGCTTGCTGCCACCAGAAGGGTGGTAGCCCTGGAAGAGCCAACCCGTCTCTGCTCCCAGATTAATTTCCCAGATAAAGCTGCATCTCTCCACCACCCAGGAAGAGCAGGGAGGGTCCTTTTTACAGCAGCTGGGAAAGAAATGGCTATTTTATCAGCCCAAGTACAGAAAGGCATTGTTCCACATTGTTTTCCTGTGAATGCTGGGAGAGTTAGAGGTGGCAGCATGGTGGGGGAGGAAAGGAGGGGACAAGGTCAGAAGCAATGCCCAGCAGAGGTCTGTCAGACTTGGCTTTGGCTTCTCACAGATCTTTGCCAGGAAGGCAGGGACGGGCCACTTGGCAGCCCTCCTCTCCCCAGGAGCCTGGCCCACAGCTCTGGCTCTGGCTATGTCCAGGAACTGGGGCCCTGCCTTAGCATCTCGCTCCCTAAATTCAGCAGAACCAAAGCAAGCCCTTGCGTCTCTGGGGATCATGCACTGATGCATCGGATTTCATCACCAGATTTCTTCCTTACAGCTTCATTGATCTTTCATGTTACTCCTTCTATTGCAGTGAACTGGATGTAATTCCAAGAAGGAGTACAGCATATTGCTGAATTGGTATCCACTTGTCACAGCAATGCTATTTAAGCATGACATGTTACTTGCATGTTACTTCCTTTTCCTGGGGACATCTTTAATATTCACATCACTGAGAAGATACTTTGTACACACACAGAATAAAACTGGTCTGTGTAACTGGTCATTCATGTTCCTGTCCAACCCCAGGCTGTGCAGCACCCACAACAGATGTGCTCAAACACCAAATCTGCACCATGAACTACCTGGCACATCTTCCTGGAGAAAAAATTTTCAGTGACTTTCTATTTTATAGTTACGCTCCAAATGAAGCAATGAAAAGGGAGTCAGAGACAGAGGAATACACATTTCTTTCTCTATTACCCTATGATAGAAACATCTCATTACCATTTTTTTTAATCTCACTGCGAAAAGAAAGGAAACATGAGTAGGCTGTCTTTCCCAAAGGCTTTCCTAGGATCAAGTGAAGGTGTCTTAGACTATTGCAAATTCCCCCAAAACGGATGAGTGGGTGTGCTGGAAGGGTGGGAACCAAAGATCAGCAGAATTCTTCTGTATTCTGCTTTCTTCCCACAGAAAGATTCACACAGGTGAATATTTCAGTCCTCTAAGGCGAAGATTAAACTCAAACCTTCTACATCTTGATGCTAAAAGAGAAAAGGAAGCTCTGAAGCACAGCAGCTGTTACACTATTTGACAACTCTTATCCCAGAACTGCATCTCATCTTCCTACAAACAGTTCCTCTAACAGAAGGAAGACAAAATACAGTTTACCTTTCCTCCATCCTGTATTGGTCATTTGACTTCATTTTTTCTGCCTGGTTATTCAACACCTTTCACAGAGGAATATGCAGTTTTGTCCCTGTGGAAAGTGTCTGAGAGAATGTATTTGTAAAGCCCCTCTTATAAAATGCTCAGTACATTGCTGATGGAGTCTCTCCCTGTTCATGACTTTACAAAGTAAGACCATTTTTCCTAATGCACAGCGAGTCCATCCATACTTCAGCATATCAAACAATAAAGTGGTTTTGTGGGGGGAGCAATACCTAACAATCTACACATGACCATTACACTTTAGTCTTGAACTGCAAGCCACGAGCCAGTGATGTGATCACATTTTTTGCTCAATCCAACTATCATCTTTCCTCACTAGTGTAACATAAAAAGAAGAGGACAAAAGTTGCGTTCAGGCAGAAGAGAATCGAAAATATTTTTGGAGGACAAGTATTATATAGAGTTATCTTGCTGTTTTAGAGTAGGAGCATTTACTATATACATATTTAGCAGTATCAAATAATCTAGAATTTTGCAACATATGCTATAAATGCAAAGATTTTAAGTTAAACAGCATTTAATTTAATGTACTTTTGGATAAACAGCTTCTTTTCTAATTTATCAACATTTAAACATCTGCTTTGCCTGTAGTAACTTCCAGAAATGTCCCACAAGCTACATAAATGAGCCATCCAAAAAATGACAGCAAATTGCTGTTTAAACAACTCATGCTCCCACACAAAAATTTACTCATGCTTCCAGTCGACCTCAGATTTAAGAGATGATGACCCTTTGAAGGTGAACTGCTGTAACCTGTTATAACTTCTAATATTTTTCTGCACATGAATACTAACGTCTTTTATTTCTTTAAATCTCCATGTTGTAAAAGAGCTTTATATGGGACTCTTCTGGTAAATGAATTAACTGTGAGAATTTAGTCAATGCTTTATACCACAGAAGTAGTTATCTTGGAAATAACCAAGGTAAAACAGTTACAAGAAAGCATTACATGAAGCAATTAAATCCCCCTCAACTGTGCCTTAAATAGTGGGCTTGATGAAACTGGCTTCTGCAGTGTTAAATTAAAATGGGAATCTCCAGTAGAAGAGCTCAGAAACACCAGTTCTCATCTCTTGTAGATCTAAATCTGCTGCAGTTAATGTTCCAAAGGTAATGGAACCATTTTCTTCAACAAAACCAGGATACAATCAATGTAAGGTCTTATCTGCTTTAAGTACCCAACATATTCTGATAAAGTACAGAGATATCCCAGTTCAGCATTGGACTGCAAAATTGACGGAGAATTGAGATGGGAAGAGAGATTCACTTTTACTTCTGACATTGTCACTATCCCTTTCAATCTTTCCCCTGATTTATATTTAAACTTGCATTGTCCTGAGGCTGTGACAGTGCTACTTCAAGGAAATTTTCATAAAGTCATGACACAAGAGATTTTTTTTTGCTCTCAGCACACTGCACTAGGGATTAAAGCAACAGCAGTGCTGAGATGATGAGTTTGGTGCCTGCAGGATCCTCAACCTGCTCCTGAATGAGTCAGGATGGGGAGTCTCTCGTGCCACAGCGCAGACATGAAAAAGACCTCCCCCCTCGGTAGCTCCAAGGCCACGAGCTCCTCTGTCTGCCCACAGCTGACACCTCTGCACGCAGGCTGACTGAACACACTGCCATGTGCTTTCTGTGGCCTGGCTTTCAGGCTCTTGGCATCAGCAAGTGGATGACATACACAACAGAGCAGCCTACACCTCATTTTACCATGCTTAGAAGAGAACAAATTCAGCCCTATCTCTACGATCCCCAAAATATTCTTTCTCACAGAAGCAAGCCCATACTGTTCATGGGTGTAAACTCTAAGTCCTACACAACAAGGTAGGGGGATACCTTTCTGCCATTATGTACATCATGCCTCAGGTATCCGTAACAACCCTGTAACAATTCAGTCCCTGCTGAAGCTGGAAAACAGTACTTCAACATGGGTAACCCCTTGTTTAGTTCAGTATGATTTAAACAGTGTTTGCTTTCAAAGTTTATACAATTATTACAAAGCTAAATTAAAGCTTAGAGCATTTTGCGTTTGTAGAACTCAAACCCAATTCTTAATATTGCAGTGGTTAGAAAACACACCAATTTGCATGAATTGCTTTTGATATTTGTAATTATTTTTTAGAAAGTCACACTTCCTCAAGGTTAAAAAAACCCCAACCCATAAAGACAGTATTCAAAATGATTCTTTCAGTGCCATGTGACTAATACACACCATGCTGAATTTTAAGGTCATGTATTTATTTGGAAGTGCAATTATGCAAATGCTGTTTTCTTCATTGTTAATACATTCTGGGACCAGGATTAAAACTCCTGGTGCAAAACCCCCATTTAAGGAGCTGCAGAACTATCTGTGCATTTGCTCTTTATCCATTCACAAACACACAGCCTTGTGCATATCTGTGTAGTTAACAGTTGAAATGCCCAGAGAGAAGACAGAAAACTACACAAACTGAAAAGTTTTTGGTGTCCTTGCATATTTTCAATACCTATCACAACCTCTGTAAAATTTTCAATCTGTAAATGGATTAAAATTGGCAAATTTCCTTCAAATAATTTCCTAGATGTAATAATAGTGGCTTGAAATGAAATTTCAGATACCTGCAACTTTCTCTCGTAAACAGATACATAAAAATCCAATTTCACTGACCTTAGATTGTAATATGCCCTACCTTGTACTCCTATGCCATAACTACCAAGCTATAAGCCTGTAATTTTTGTGGGTGGCTGTTTTTCTTTATTTTCTTCCCTTTTTTCCCCACTAGTGGACCTCATGACCCACTTTTTTTTCTGGCCAACCAAGGTAAGTGGCAACTAATTATTGAGCAAGTTGTTCTGATAGACGGGAAGCCTAGGGTCTGTATGAAGCTCCTATCTTCCCAGTGGTTACGGCAATCAGCAGTTACCTTTGGCCTCTGTGAGCTCAGCATTTTCCAGCTATTCATCTTCACTTCCCTAAAGAGCTCTATAAAAGTTAACAGCACACACAATACACCAGAGATTAACGCAGCTCATATAAATGCACAGCAAACGCCTGGCAGTGTACTGATTTTTCTCTCCCAGGGCAGGGTCTAAGGCAAGAGAAGCCTTCACAGACCTTCGTGTAAATCTGGTCCTTAAAAAGACAGGAGAGATCATTGTCATCATTGCCACAGCACAAAAGTTAACAACAGTCAGGTCACCAAGTACTTGTGACGCTGGAAAAATCACTGGGAACAGTATTCGTGTTTCGATTTCTTCCCTGGGACAGACTTGCTTTTCTCAGCAGTTTTCCCTCAAGGAACATTATTGTAAACAACTGTCCTATTTTTATGCAAATTCATGTTTTACAGGAGATAAGACAGTAATGATAAATTCTTCCCATTTCCTAACACTAGATGAGAAAACTTCACTCCATAAAGAACCAAAATTGTAATATCAGAGTGTCATTCTTAACGGGGGTGAAATATATTCCCTTATTAGCAGGAACAGAACATCATTTGTTCTTGTAACATGATCTGGCTGTCTGCAAAGAAAAATCCCAGTTAATCATTTTATTTTATTATATTTTTTCCAATGACTGAAATTTACACAAATGAAAATAACTAGGGATTCATCATGGGTTGGCAATACTTTCAAATTGATAATGGATGGTGTCACATCTCTAAATTACTAACTACCTTGACAGACAGCTAATAAACACTGCAGCCGGGTGCAGCAGCCTCCTACACGTTACATTGTCCCGAGTCTTAAACGACAAAGGATGTGCAGATTAGGAACACTTCTCATTTGATAAACTAAGCCCCAGCTCTGCTTTACCTTGTCTCCTTGTCCTTGGGCATCGCGAGTGACCCATAGCCCAAAGCCTGCTTGTCCACAGGAGAGGGCATTGCCTCGGCCATGCCTGGGAGGCCGACAGCACTCCGTGCTTTCGCATCCACAAACACAGGTGGTCCTGGCTCCTTTTTGAAGGACTGGCGGCTGGGGGAAGACCTGTCAGGCTTGATGGTGTAAGCGGGAATGTGAGGGCCATGGTGAGGATGAATATCGATCATTCTCATGTCAGCCACCCTGTGGGGTGAGGCTGGAGGTGTTTTAGAGCCAAGAGTGGGCAAATGACTCTCCGCGTACTTCCGTGACTTTTGTCTGTACAAGGACTGCTCCATCATTTCAGGCTGCATAGAGGGGTTGCAGTAAGTGCTCGATGACCTCATGGTACCGCGATGGTAGGCTACAATGTGATCGGGGACATCGAGAGGGTGTCCGGAGTGTGGTGCAGCCACACTCATCCTCCCCTCGTGAAACAAGTAGGGGTCACCATACAAACTTTCATTTCGCATCAGGGTAAGGCTTTTGTTGCTCACGTCCTCATCTGGCTTCACGTCCCGTCTCTCCAAAATGGCGCTTGGGCTGGGCGATATGGAGCGCGAGGCTGGCACGCTGGACAGCCGGTCCCTGGGGATGGTGGCATTGCCTGGCACACCCACGGGCCGGCCCGCGCCATAGGGAATCCTGGATGGAGAGGGAGGCATGGAGTGGGGCACTGGGGTGGAAGGTGGAGAGCTGGGCATCGCATGCAGAGGGTGTATGGCAGATCCAGGGCGGGAAGCACTTGGGCCATCACGTCCCGTATACGCAATTTCCCTCTGCATCTGGAAAGGAAAGGAAAAACACCTCAGATATAAAATTACTGAATGAGCAAAACATGATGTGGGTTGTCTACAGAAAACTAGGAAATAAAAACAAACCCTCGAGACAAAATAATTTTACAACTGCATAAATAAAACACTTTGGGACCTCAGTGCCTAATGAAAATAACTATAAACAGCAACAAAATGGGCTGTATGTTAAAGGAATATGAGAGGTTTAAAAACGCTTTTACTTATGCAAATACCATCTCACCCTAATCTGATATTCACAGCCACTGAAGCTGAAATCAGGGGTTGCGGTGCCAGGTGTTCTACGTACATGTAGGCAGTGACAAACTTAAACAGTGTATTGATCAGACACACAGGCTGGAGTTCACTGATTCCAAAGCAGGATAAAAATACTGATGCTCTGGTATCACAAACATACTTGAAGTCCTTAGACAAGAAAAATAAATATTACAACTAAGCGGCCATTTTCTTCAGTGCAGGATTTAAGCTTTTGCCAATGACTTTCTGTGGTCTTTATTGCACAAAGGATACGCAAGGCACAGGAGAAAAACACACACATTTATTGACTACAACACAGTCAACTTATATGAAAATAGTCTGACCCTGTGTAACATGTACCATTGCAAAGATAAAAGTGATTCAGAGGGTTTGTGAAGCACATGCTCAGAAAGTCATTGAACATTTTATCATAGTTTTTTGTAAACAGCAGCAGTAAGGAATGAGCAAGCAAGGAAAAGAAAAGGGAAACTTCCAAAACAAATGTATTAGTGCTTTGTTAAGAGAGGCCTTGGCAAAAATTTGCAATGGACATGTTTGCTTTTGAGAGTGTAGAACCTCACATGGTGCCCAGCCGTGACTTCTCTGGATGAAGACATGGCCAATGACAGACAGGAGAAATTCTCCCTCTAAAAAGCATCTTGGGCCTGCTCTGGTGCCCTTGGGGTAAGGTGAATGAACAGGGAGATGAAAAAGTCAGCTAAGGATCAACTACATAAGAAAAAAAAAAATTATAGTTTCTAAAATTCATGCTGACAATTTCAGCTTCCCTCTCCATCACCTCCAAGGAATTGTAGAAAACTGTATCATCCTCCCGACTCCACATTCCTAAAGTTACAGAGTACAAAATAATGTACAGTGGATGTTGCTGATCTGAAATCTACACAATTTTCGTCCCCTCTCATTCCTTGCTTTTATAATGTGACTAGATTCATTGTAGTTACAGTGATCCACGGCAGATGAAGGAAGAGATTATTCCAGCCCACCACAGGTTTTTCCACTGGTAAGGGAATTGCAGTGTTGGCATATAAACAGGAGCTGTTCTTATCACAGCAGATTCTGCACTCAGGAATTAGAAATGACATTCCCCAGGGCCAGAGATCAACAGTCCAAAGTATCAGGTATTAGAAAAAAGAAAGGAGATAATCTGATTGTGGCCACAGTAATAATAAATAAGTGTAACAGAACAAAGGTGTGCACTGGGATGTGTCATAAATGAGCCAGATGAAAATTATGAAGCCAAACAGGAATATGGCATAACTTTTTCATTTGGACAGAGAAATAGTCTACTCCAGAGTTTAAAATAAGACGTAATTAAAATATAACTAAACACTATGAATCACTTTATAAGAAGAAATTCAACGTTGTTTTCTATTGGCTTGAAGAACCACTGCAACATACTAAGCTATAATGAGTGTACTGACTCTGGCCCTGGGTCAGCAGAACAAGATGACTCCTACTGGCTTGAGCAGCTTTGGGATCGGGTCTTCAGGGCCAGGCAGATAGAGTTGTTTTATACCAAGAGGAGAACCCAGAGAAAGAAAATCCACCTAGATTTCTACTATACAAGCTACACAATGCCCTCTTTAGTTGCTTCAGACAAAGCTACAACAGATGGAATAGTATCTGTCAAAGAAACTATAGCCACTAGGATATGCTGGGTTGCAGTGAGAGGAAAATTCCAATGTTACATTGCAGAGAGGAGAAAATTTCCATGGGAAAATTTGAAAGCAACAGGTTTAATTTCCCCTAACTTCTGGACTTCATATTCCTGTATATGTTCATTAATTTCTCATATGTCAAAGCAATCTTTCAAAGAAAAATTCCTATTTTCCACCTTAACATCATTTAGATGGAATACTTTAAGATGGAAAATAATTTGAATATGGGACTGAGCTATTGCTTAAAATCTTGTGTCTGAGTACTGTTTTATGTAACATCATTTACTTTTGCTTTAAAATAATGCTTGGAATACAGTGCCTCAATCAAGGCTCCTTTGGGTTGGGCAGGGCACAAACACCTGGGCACCCAACCCCTTTCTGAAAAGTACACCTGCTATTTTAAGCCAGGACTCAGGCCCTGGGTGGAGTATACCAAAGGGGAGACTGTTGGAGCCAGAGTCTCCAGCGTGCCCAGGAAAGATTCACATGTGAGCTGGTCCCCAGGAGCCAGGCAGCTTTACCTGGTGGATTACAGTGCCTTCTGCCACATGGCTGGTATTTCCTCTCTTTCCACTTTTCTCTCTTCTCCAGACTCTCCAGATTCTTTGCTAATGGTAAGTTTAAAAATGTGAACAATGATCTTTTCTTGCTTTCTCATCTGTACCTCTTTGGTGTGACAGTCCAGGCACACTACTCTCTCTCATACATACCCCATTTTCTGTGCTGTTTTTCATCTTCTGTCCTTCACCACAAAACCCCCATGCTGCTCAGTAAAACCCCATACTCTTCTCCATGGGCTGTCTTGAGCCACATGTTCCCGGACTTCACATGATTCAGGGACAGAGACCAAGGCTATTCGGTTCATCTGAGCCTGTAAATATTGGGTGCACACACAACTGCTTTGAGGGCAAAAGGAAGAGTTTTTAGTGCAAGCACAGGATCATGTGCTTTTCGACTGCAGCCATGTAATATGCCTGCCTGAGGGCGTGGTTTTCTTTAAGACATAGCACTTCCTTGTTCCTACTGCCTATAGACCTTACATCCTTGAAATGGAAACCTGCCTTATCAATCCTTAGGTTAAAATATAGCAAACAGCCAGCAACCATTTCTGTATAAAACATTTGCGGAAAGATCAAATCACTGAGAATCTTTCTGAAGTAAAAAGGATTACACCATGTTTAAACATCTCCAGTGGAGGTTTTTGGTCAGTCTAACAAGACTTAAGTTTGTAAGATACAGATTTTGCTAATTTTTTTAAAATAGAGTCTCTATATACTAAAGAGTCAACGTTATATAAAAGCAGTCATGTTCCTTATTTCCAAGCTTGTTGGCACACGGAATAACTTCCAATATTTTGAAAATGTCTGTATGCACAAAGTCAGCAAACCAGTTATCCATCCACCCAAGTGGGTGTAAGGAGCCTTGCTTCTGGTGGCGTGCACAGAGGACCAGCAGAACTGGTGTTTCTGCAGCCAGCAGCCAGGGCAGGCAGCACCGTGCCCGCACGCACAGCGGGCAATGCCAGCCAGCACCCGGCTCCCAGCCTGCCGCTGACTCACGAGCACCACGCCAACCCTTCAGCTCACCGTGCAGCCGCACACCACACGTACAGCCTGACTCAAGCCCTTATCTGCTAAGATTTCAGTGTGAAACTCGGGCAAAGGGAAAAGTAGGCCAGAGTTTCTGACCTGGCAGCCTTTCCCACTGCTCTCCTAGGTGTCCTCTACATCACCAGAGAACAAGCAACTGGCTCTGCCCCAAGATTTTCAGACTGCCAGAACATCTACACAGAGGCATGTTCCCAAGATGGAGGTTATCCATGCACTCTCTTGGAAACACTGGAGAGTTCCCAACTGACTCCAGTAATCACCTCTCAGCCATGTGAAGCTATTACTTTTCTTACTCTTCCTTTGACACCCTGCACTTCCATGATGAAAGTGCTCCTATGCTCTGCAAGCTGGAGCTGGCTCACACAACAATAAACACAGGACACCAGCAAAGAATTTTATTGAGACCTTGGAGTCTATGATGAAAAAGCTACAGAAATACTAAGTACTGATTCAATACTGATACTGTTAAATTAAACTGTTTGTAAAGAGATCTTTTATGAAAATGGCTCAACAGAAAAAAATCCTCTAAAAAGTAAGGTAATCCTTCCCTTTTCTAATGAGGCAAGACTAAATTAATTAAGAACCCTCAATCCAACAACAATAGAACTCATTAGCTTGTTCTCTCTTCATAAAAATAAACTGGTAACTTTACCGTACTAGCTGTCCAAACCCCTCGGCTTCACCATTAGTTACACTGTATGATAACACATCTGTCATGACTGATCTTTCATTCCAGTTGGATTTGGAGAGCTGAAAGCACAAATCCACTTTTGAAAAAAACCCAAACACTTTTATACTTCTATACTAAAGACTTTTATACTTATATTAAAATGTATACTTTTCTTCATTTTAATATTTCTAAAATAATTTACAACAAGAAAAAGTGCACTTGAAAACTGCAGAATTGGTAAACAGTTAAATGAGAATTTTAAGTATCTGTACCAAATCTGTCTGAAGCCAAATCAGACATTTCTGAGAGGCTGTCACACTTGTTTGTTCGTGTTTTCTCAGAGAATGCCTTCTAGCACCTATAAATTTCCCCACTCTATTGGATCGTTACAGAAAAAAAATCATGCTCGTTGCAGTTGTGGGTTCCTCCCACTGCCCAATGCCATATTTGAAAACTTCAAACACATTAGCATAATTTTTAGGTGCTTCTGGTCAGAAACTTTTCAATGATATGTACTTTCAGCAGACATAAGCAACACTAATCCAAGAGAGCTGAAACATTTCGTAAAAACATCAGTAAAGACAAAAGTTGGAAAAAAACCACCCAGCAGATTTCAGTCAACAGCGATGTTATTTCTTACCAGACATGCCTGGAGTGCTCTAGAGCTTTGGCTTTCCAGATTCATAGACCTGGGTCAACTTGGTCAGAGTCTGATCTGGGATAGGGACCCCAACTCTTCCATCTTCTCTTCAGCAGCATGGGAGCTTGGTCGTTTGGGGTTACCAAGTAGTGAGACATGCTGGGGTTTCAATGGCCATCACTCCTTGGCAATGCTTCCAGACTAGAAGTTTATTTGGTAATTTTGGCTAAGAATGGGCCCTCTGATGCCCCAAAAAAAGATTTCAGACCATGAAACCACTGACCTTGCCTAAGTTGGAACTTGGCCTCAGTTGAATCTGGCCCCATAGTACAAGGTTCTAGGAGCTGCCAGGGTTCACAATTGTTTTTCATTATAGGAACCACACACAGGTAAAATAAAACTGATTTCAAATGTTCAAACATCCAATGAATGGGGAAGTCCAAGACCCAGCTAGCTGTTCTTAACATGTTTCATATATTCCATTATTTTTTCCTGGATAATTTTCCAGAAAAGGAGTTGCAGGGCTCCCTAAGAATTCTCAACACTTATAATTAACTTCCCAGTATTAGCATGCACCTAGGTTTCAGTCCTTTCATATAGTTTTGGTATATGCCCAGCTGGAAGAACTTCTGCATTATGGTGAAAGGGGAGTTGAGATAAAAACTCAGAACATCTATGAAAGAAGAACTTTCTAGGGTCTGATTACATATATGGTGGATGTGTCAAGAGAATAACTGTGTTTTTCTTCTTCCATTTATGCTCTTAATTCTATGGTTTTTTCTTTCCCTTGATGAACAACAACACAATCAGTCAATATAAGATGTTTCTTAGGATGAGTCTGTGATGGTTAGTGATGGTGAAATCATCCAGTCCTCCAGTTTCTATGTTCATAGATTACTTTTTATTTTGGCCAGGGTCAGCTAGCTACAAGTTGATATGAACAAAACAGGAAAACCAGAAGGTGATGCTCACTATCTTAAAAGGTGGAATTTAGAGGACATAAACGAAACCCTCCAGAAAGGAGGCATTCTGAATGAACCATAATCAGGTGTTGTCACCATACTACTCAATATCACTGTGACATCCAGTCCCCGTATCTTTCTCCCAGCTGTGCAGGTGTGCACAGAGGTTATGGCAAAAGCACTATTTGATCCTCAAAAGCAGAATTTCTAGGATTCCATATTGTGGTTATCAATACATTGACTTGAAGCTCACATACACCATCATTTCCCTTGCCATGCCACAGAGCACCACACACATTCTTAACATTATTTTATAAATAGATGTTTAATGCACTTGTGTATGAATCCCTACAGCGATCCAAATGTTTTACCTCAAGGTATTTTACATGTCTCAGTATGTCCTTTTATATCCCTGACTACATATAAGCTTAATTCATACCATATCCTAAAAGCTCCCATGGGGAAAACAAAGAATACCTGGTTCGCTTTTTACGAAATGTAAAACAGATTCTTAAAATTCTAAGCTAACCACAAAACAAATGTAATGGCAATATCAAAAATAACGTTTGATTGCTTCACCTTGCCTGTAAGTCAGTGTGCATGCTGAAGATGGATCATGCAAACAAGCAGAGAGGAAAGTTTGCAGACCAAATCCTACACAGTCTGCTCTGTTGGGCATAATTTCTTCACCTATCCAGATGCTACTCTGAGTATTTGTTTTCACAATTCAAAACACTAGCACTTGTACTACACTCCTAGACAACATTGTTGCCTACAGACCAATAAAACAATCTTTGATAAGATCTTCGCTTTGAAATAATTAAAGTCACTTACTGTTTCTTAAGGAAATCACTCGAATGGCTACAGCAGTAAGATGAACATTTGGTTCCACTTCTTCTAGTAAAATTTTTGTTTTCAGTCTTGAATCTCAATCCTTGGTCTATGGTATATTATTTTGTATATCCATGTCTTCTACAAAAAGGTTTTGAAACAGGAAAAATGTTCCTTGTTCCCTCTGCTCACAACAGGCCATCTTGCTTTATCCGGTCATCTAAGTAATGCTGTTTCAATATACTGAAGTACTTTTCCACATGACAAGCCTGCAATTTCTCCTCCCCTTTGAAATTAGTCACTAAATAACCTCCTTGGCATGTCACCCAGTCACAAACTGTGCAGCACTATGTGATTCAATCACTCAATCATTTTTTAATGTGTGCCTATAAGATGCACAGAAAGAGACTAACATTATGGAGTGAACCACAAAAGAGATGCACAGAGGGGAAAGCCATAAATAAAATAGTGAGTGACCTCTGTTTCAGTAACACAGTGCATTTCAAAGGCAACACTATGACACCTATACATATTCATTCCCCAACAAGTGAAGACCGCCAACTATTTAGCAAACCTAGTAGACAGAATTATAGAGAAAAAAATTCAGCAGTTACAAACCTTAGAAGCTTTTCACCTCTTCAGATTGGTAGTGCAACTGTAGAAGGAAGCACAAGCTCCTCCCGTGGAGGAGCTGTCTACTCATTAACCAGGCACCTGAGCCACCTGGATAACCTGAACTTCGGGGTCCCCATAAATCAATCCCATTGTTATCTCTGCAGCACACCACATAAGCCATTATGACTGGTTGTTGGGTTTGATTTGTTTCGTGGGTTTTAATAGGAAACAACAGAGAAGGTAAATACATTTTCAAAAATTAGAATAGAAAGGATGCTTCACTCCCTTCTGTACCCTCACACGAAAAGACCATAGAATATGGAAATTGTCTCCTTAAAAAGACAGCATTTACACACTAAAGGAGACGACACTTAAATTTCATAAGGGAAAATCTCATGACACAAACCCTTCCCAGTCCTGCAGTTAACTTCTGCTTAGGGGGGTTGGTTCTTTTGCTCTTGGTTTGGATTTTTGTCTGATTTTGCTTTTGTGCAAGTAAAAAATTCCCTGTATCATCAAAAATGGCATTCAAAGGAATAAAAATACAATGTAAGCATATGATCATGAGCTAATATTGCTGTACAGAATCAGTCCTAATGGGACATTACAGGAGCAGCATTTCTGTTTCACAGTACTGCTCTCAGTCTCAGCCACTAGTGAAGGAGGCATTGTTCATTTCTGCTATGAAATGGCAATTTGATACTAAGCATTTAAGTAACAGGAGGAAGATCACAGCAGATCTGGTAGCCAAAACTAAAAATCCAGGTGTTCCACCCCTTATTACGCCCAGCCCAGAGAAGTCTTCCAGCTTTCTAGACAGATGCTGTGAATTCTGATTTGTAATGTATGCTGTAAATTTGTATGCCATTATTGATCTTGACTAGAACTTTTAAAAATTTATATATAGTGTAACATAAACAGTTTTTTTCAGAAATGTAAAAAAAAAAATGTTTTTTCTTAAATGCTTACTTTTCACTTTCTGTGTAAAATATTTTAAAACATTATTTTTATTAAATATTTGCACTAGCACTATAATAAAGTATTATTATGGCACAGAAACAATGTTAAACGTATTTATTCTTTTTTTTCACATTTAATCAGTCAAGGCTTGTTTCTTGCAGTGTATGGGTAAAGCATTGGTAATTTATACAATGGTAATTTACCATTCAAGCATCTGGTTTATATTTGGCAGGTTTAACTAACCAGTCAGGCATCCCCTTTTAATGAATGGATGTATATACTTGACCTAGTTAAAATGCTGCTTTGGTTGACAAACCAACCAGACTCAGAAATATCAAGAGCAAAAAAATCAAGCAAATTATCTTAGGACACTTTATTGCCACATGTGCTTTTCAGCAGTTGCAGAGAATATTCTTCTATCCATGTTCTTCCTTAAAGGCTAACAAACCTGAAGTGAGGCATTATTATGCTAACATGCAGGATAAAAAAGATGTCTGTATTTTGCTAAGTTCCCCTGCAATGAATTGCAAGCTGGTAGGCTGCACTTTTTCAGTAATTGGACTCTAGCATGACAAAGTGTATCCCAGAACATCAGATAGGGATAAAACTAGTTCTCCATACATATGACATGATATTAATGTATGTCTGATGCATACAAAAAGCTTTTCATTAGATGAATTAATCTGCTTTAATTTTAGACTATATCAGGCACAATGCCATAAATATTGCACAGTTATATCATTACCAAGGCTGTAATTTAATTTGTAGATTCTAACAATGCATACAAACAATTCAAGCATCACTTTCCATTTCAATTACTTTATCAGAGCCCTCAAGCATTATCTAGCTTGCCACGTATTATCCCATGTACAATTACTTGCCATACAGTTTTTTCTATAAAGTACTGTACAGAACAAGAACTCCTTTTCAGTTCAAGCCCCTATGTAAACCAAGGGCATGCCCCTAAGAGGCACAACACCCTATACTTCACTCAGACCAAGCCTGGACATATAGGTTAATGTAGGATT
>VYZR01041067.1:28183-41050 GCA_013400675.1 Oxylabes madagascariensis | reverse complement strand
GAGCTGCAGCCTCCCTACACACATCAGTAAATGATCCCTGCTCACCTTCTGAAACACCTTCTGGCAGAATTTTTTCTTGGTTTGCTGTTTGAGGAGAGGTGCTTAATGAACAAATTTGATGTCTTCACAAGGGTAACACTTGGACCTCATCAGTTACTCAAATGTTCTTGAGAATATTTCAGGATTACTTTTTGGTTTCTCCTTTTCATAAATGGGCATATTTTTTTTTCTAGTATTTCAACAGGAAGTGAATTTCAACATCTGATACTGTGCAGTAATCATGCAGTTCTCTGTATCACCTTCTCTATCTGTACATTGGTGCACAAAATAGAACAGTACAGTGTTTATAAAGAAGCTATTGTTAGAAACTTGAGGTCTAGTTGATTAATCATGTACTTGTTTGTGTATGTATGTATACATGTGTATTTTATCCTTTTTACTTTTTTAATTCTCTATCTCAATTAATCTAACATCAAAGTTGGCCGTTTTGAAGTAGTGAGTTGGACTAGAAGACCTTCAAATACCCTTTTTAACCTAAATTATTCAATTATTTTATACCCATTTTATGTCTTTTATAGCATGGTCAGCAGTTGTACAGACACATCTACTTAGGCTGCAAAGAAGAAGACAATGTCCAAAAGAACTTCGAACTCCTGTTTACATCTCTAGCTCTTACGACCATTGAACTGGCCAATGAAGAAGTGGTCATTGACCTCATTCGATTAGCTATTGCCTTGCAGGTATGAGTCTATGCTGGGTTCATTGACTGACAATTTATATGTGTAATTGGAGAAACTTGGGGATTTTGGATATTGATCTTCAAATTGGAAATCTCATCATTCTGTCTGAACTTGATTGATCACTTTGTATGTACCACTTACTAATGGGGAAACTTCATCTAATCAGTTTTGTAACAAACTTCCACAGCGTGTGCTGTTCAGGAAAAATAGCAGATATTGAAATTTGTTGAAACATTTCTTAGTTGAAACATTTCATTTGCAGATTGACAAGGTGTTCTCTCAACCCCTGATCTTGTGTTCTGTATAAAATGTATGGACTGTCTGCACCCAGGATGAAAAATATATTCTGTATATAATATTCTGCATTCTAATACTCTGTATAATTGATTGGTTGGGAATAGTTACTAAACCAGGCTATTCAATCTTGCCTTAGAGTAAAATTCTGTCAGTGTCTTAGGCTTTATTCCTTAACATTTCCTTAGTAGATTCAAATATTAACTCATACTTGCATACAGTCCTCCGGGAAACTGGATAACTTACTAAGTTTATCTGTGTTGAAGTCAAAAATAAAGTAGTGCTAACATGTGCCCTGGAAATTTGATGAAATCAGGCCCTGTATTCCCAGTTCACTCTGTCCTTAACCTTATTCCCAAATATACAGCTACATTTTTTTATAAAACATCTGAAATGCAGTGTGCATCCTTAATTTTAAAATATGTCATTGAACCAAATCCTTACTTGATGGAAATAACGTTAGGAGTTTTATTAAAGCAAAAATAATGCCATCTGAATAAACATAGAAGTGTTAATATGCATTAAATAATTTCCTCTATTGTGCTATATCTGTGATTCACACTGGTGATCTTTATTATCAAACTGCTGTTTCTAATTCTGCTGAGAGAATGTTATGATCAACAGGTGGTCAGGACAAGAGACTACCAGTCATTAACCTGTTCTTCCTGTCTGAGAAGCAGAATTTTGAATTGAGTAAATTTATTTCTCTTCATAATGATTGAATCTTTTAAGTTCTCTAACTTCAGATCATTAAATTCAGGAGTGAGCTAAAAGACTAGAATTTTAAGATGAGAGGTATCAAATGCTAAGTAATAGCAAATGAACATCATATGTCAGGTAGTGTTACCAATGTTAATTTTGACTTCCATATATTCAGGACAGCCTGCTAACTTTGGACAACGTAATGCTACGCTTTATATTTCAGGACGTTGCCATCATCAATGAGGATAATCTGCCAATGTTTAATCGTTGTGGTGTCATGGCGTTGGTTGCAGCATATCTAAACTTCCTGAGTCAGATGATTGCAGTTCCTGCCTTTTGTCAGCATGTCAGCAAGGTAACACACGGTTAAATAATTCAGATCATTTAGAACAATACACAGTCTACTGTAAAATCAGTAAATAACTTGTGTCAGGTACTTGCTTGTGGTGTTGATCTCCCATTTTTGTGTCTACTGACCTTGTTCTTGATCTTCAGTCTCTCACGGCATTATTTGCTGACTCAAAATTGTAAACAAAATAATCTCTCAAGGTATGGCGTTTTTATTTTGCTCATGGTACCGTACATAAAAGGCCAAGTCTCCATCTGGTATAAGACTTTACGGCCCCACTGTCTTTGGTAAAGCAGTATTGGCATGCACAAGACCACGAGAACCAGAATTTTAGTCTAAAGGATAAGAGCCACAGTTTGTTTCCCTGGTTAAAAAAAATCCCAAATATCTCATTTGTGTTGAGGTGGATGTTAGCAAAGGTTAGATATTGAAGAAAACAACTATGAAACTACTCCATTTGTACTATTTGACTTGGGGTTTTTTTTTCAGGTCATTGAAACCAGAAGTGTGGAAGCAGCGTATTTTCTACCAGAAACAATTTTCAAGGACAAATGCGAGTAAGTAGATACAAAATGGGAATTAGTGGACAGTGAAGTCCCTTAATCATTAAAATCATACATCATTGAAAAATGTTCCATATGTGAAAAAAAATCAGAGATTTTTTGATGTTCTGGACAAGCAGGAGAAACCCAAGCATTAAAAGCATGTACACTTACAGGGAAATAAAAGTGGGTTTCAGACTTTTTGTAATCAGAGGCATTTATGCACAATAAGATCCTCAGTGTGCTAACACAGAAAAATAAATTTTCACTGAATCACAGAATGGGTAGGGTTGGAAGGGATCTCAGGTCATCTGGTCCAAGACTTCTGCTTGCAGGGTCACCTAGAACAGGCTGTGCATGACCACATCCAGATGCTTTGGAATATCTCTAAGGATGTAGACTTCACAACCTGTCTGGGTAACCTGCTCCAGTTCTTGGTCCCCTTCGCACAAAAAAGTGTTTCCAGATGTTCAAACATCTGTGTGTCAGTTTGTACCCATTGCCTCTGGTTCTGTCACAAAGCAGCACTGAGAGGTGCCTAGTTTTGAGGCCTTTCCACCCTCCCTCCCTTAAGGATGTTGATATCCACCTTCTCCTCCCCATGCTGAACTGGCCCAGCTCTCTCAGTCTTCATTGGAGAGATGCTCCAGCCCCGTAATCCACCTTAGTGACCCTGTGGTGGCCTCCCTACATGTCCTGGCTAGCCCAGCTCCTGCCTCGGCACTCCAGCTGTGGCCTTACCAGAGCTGAACAAAGGGCAAGGATCTCCTCCCTCAACCTCCTGATGTTCTTCTCCTGATACAGCCCAGGATACGCTCAGTCTTTTTTGCCACAAGGGCACACTGTTGGCACATGACAAATATTACAATTAATTAATTATTAGTGGTATTACTGTTGCTGTGCAGGTTATTTATTTTATTTAACAGAGACCATATTCTCTCAAGATGTAGCAGAATAGGTGAAGAACATATTTCAGATAAACAACAAGTGTTAAAGTAATCTAATATACTGCAGAGATTTTCCATGAACTAATCTTACGTGTGTATTCATTCCTAAAAAACTGACCAAGCTTTATTTTCCATCAAATCATTACCCTTGATGCTTCTTGGTTGCTCACAGGGATTAGAAAAATATTTTACTTAACCAATAAATATCTATTGGTAGACAATAACTTCAAATATATGTTTTGACAGTCTTCCAAAATCCTTAGAGAAGGATGAAAAAGATTTATTTTTCCTGACGAACCAGATTGCAGAATCATTAGGAGGCAGTGGATACAATGTGGAAAGATTGTCAGTTCCATATGTCCCCCAGGTAACAGGTAAGTGATGAGTAGTAGCAGCACCACTTAGTACCAGTTATTAAGAACATTTTCATAATGTGTTGTGTGCCAGTGAAATGTAATGTTACTGCTTGGCCGCAAAACCTAATCAGGTCATTTTGTCTACTCAAGGTGTTTGTGGTTTTTTGGGTTTTTTTGGTTTTTTTTCTCATTAGTTACTGTATTATTGCTAAGAAGTTTCAACTGTTCATCCTTTTAAGATTTTTTTTTCCTTGAAGAATGGAAGTGAGGCAGGAAGTCCGAGAACCCACTTTGACTGTTTTTAATGAAGTCTTTGCTTCAAAAGAATACCTGTGCTCATTTGATCTAGAAAATGAGGAGGGAATATACAAGTCATCTTACTTTATCCTTTTCGTGTAAGATTGAATGAAAGATACTCCATATGGTCTTGAGCTGATTTGCCTTAGTTAAATTCTCAATCAGCAGATGTTAATTTAAGCAAGAATAAGATGTTTTCCTCCATCAGATACCTATGCAAACTTAGTGTCAGGTAACAGTGTGTGACGATTTCAGGTCAAACTAGGCAGAAACACCAATTCATGTAGTGGTTTCAAGTTCGCCTATTTCTGTTTCCCGGCCAATGCACCAATTAGTGTAGTGGTTTGAGTGCCCACTAGAATTATTTATTCTTTTTCTGCTGTGAGATAGGATTAGGAGAAAAGCAAAGCAGGCTCAAAACTTAAAAGGGTATAAAGACAGGTTTATTAACAAAACTACAAGAGAGAGAAAAAAAAATTAATAAGAATCAGAATAAACTTTTCAAAACACTCCCCTCTCCCTCAACAGCTTCTTTTCTTTCTTACTGACAACGTATAGAGAGAAAACTTGGAACCTTAGGTCAGTTTATGACTTACAAAGTAGTCTTTCATCAGTTCTTTTAGAGAGAGAAGTCTCTTTTGGTCTGCTATGGAAACTTCCCAACAAGAAAGAACAGTTCTCTTGTGGCTTTTAATTCTCACAAAAGCAGCCGCCTAGGAATCTGCAGTTGTGAAGTCCCTCCCATATCACGCAGCCTTCCCACAGCTGCATAATGGGCCATGTAAACTCATGTGGTACCATTTTAAAGATGAACAGTTCAAAGGCAAAGGTTTTCTTCATCTCTAGGAAAGAAATGTTTTCTCTTTCTGGGGGCAGATCTTCATCTCATTTCTCTCTCTGTTCAAGCTTCTCATGAAATCACAGCTATTTCAGTATTTACTTGGTCCACCACAAATGCCTTTGCTTATATCTGCAATCAGAACACTCTTTATCTCCCGATACATATTTTTTGTGACTTGAAGGGATATTCTAGCATATTCCAGCCCTCACAAAAGAATTTCAGCCTCAAACCAAGGCATCTTCTCATTCTCTTTCCATCTAAGACTAAACTCCTTTTTCACTGACTTCGGTATCTTTATATTATAGTCTCTCTATGTGTCTTCACTCTATCCTTTTCTCTCACTTAAGAGAAAGATTAGTGCTTTGCAAGTTTCATCTGTCAAGGAAAGACTTATTATCTCTCCCAGGTCTGCGGAGGGTCATGGTGGTTTTTTCCGGGGCAGTGGGCGAAGGCTGGGCCAGGATCTCGGGGGTTGTGGCTGCATTCCGTTTTCAGCAGCGGGGCCGCTCTGCACGGCTGCAGAGCCACCCTGGGGCTCAGCCGCGTGATCTCTGGTGCCCCTCCCTCGGCAAGGGGCCTGGGCAGCAGCGGCTGGAGCTGTTTTTAGCAAAGAATTCCTCAAAAGCCTTGCTGAGGGGGCTCCCCCCCAACAACTCTCCCTGGCAGCCGCCAGAGGCCCGGCCCTGCCAGGCCTCCCAGAGCCGCCATGGGGGCGCGGCTCAGCCGCAAGGTGTTAAAAGCTGCCGGGCCTGATCCGCCCAGGACGGGGCTCTCCCTGCTCCCCTCACCCTGCCTGGGGGTCACCAGGCCCGGCCCCAGCCCAGGACCTGGCGGGCTTCCCACCAAGGGGCCTGGCCCCCACGGTAAGGAGGGAGCCGGGCCCGCTTGCTACCTCCTCCCAGGCCAGAAGAAAAGAGAACTTTGTCTCAGGGTTCCTCTGGTTTTAACCTGTGTGTTCACAGAGGCGTATCACCTTCACCAGGTGATTTAACCCTAATCACTGATCGGTTTTATCACAACTTTTCTTAAAAAGATCACTTCCATGCCAAACCAGCACACGGTGGAAATAAAGTGTTGCCTGAGGAAGGTTTGTGGGAGTTCATGATGCGCAGGCTGATTGAATAATGTGACAAGGACTAGCTAGTATGTGACATTTGTGTGCTTTTGGCTTTTAATATATTTTCAACAGCCAACGGAGCGACTTACTGAAAAAAATCGATTGAAGGATGTGAAAAACGCCAATCACTTGTTTAAAATTTTTAGAAGTTTAATAGTGATAAAATAGTTATAAAAGCAGTAATAAAATTTAGGACAACAAAAGACAATAAAAACAAAGAATTACAGACATCTGGATGCTCCTGGAAGTTAATTTCTTCACAAGAGCATAGCTTGCGAGTGAGAGTTCTGGACTTAACAAGCCAAAGCCCGTTGCATATTCATATATCCTTGCAAACTAGGATTTTCTGGTTTTTGTCATCTGTTGTCTTAATCCTTTTTGACTCCGTAAAGATGAGATGGGCTGATGTTTGTCTTTTCTGATAAGGGCAGTAACTCTTGCTGTTATCTCTGTGCAAAGAATTTTCTTGGTTATCTTATCCATTCCTTGTGCTGGTCATAAAAAAGGTGTCTTACATAGCTTAACACTATATTTAACTCACTACTTAAAATAATTAATATAACATTACTAAAAAAAGATCAATGTAACATTCCTTTCAAACATAACACACACAGTATTCGTTTTAATATTTGCAAAAAGCCAATCATATACCACGCATTTTTCACAAAGAATTTTTTCTTAACCATGTGTATTTTGTGGCTGTATATAATTGGTTGTTATTGTAATAGACATGGGGATACCCCAGCCCAAGGCATGGCCTTTTTAAAGTACCTAGCTGTAAAATGTGATTTCTGTATTCTCTAGCTCACACGTAAAAAGAGCCAAAGTACATACAGACAGTGAATGCCAGATATGTTGCTCTTGCAGTCTGATTCAGAAACCTTGCTGCCTGCTCTTGAATATCTCTTTTGGATAGTTACTGTGGGAAGAATCGAGTTCTCCAGACAACAGGTGTGGTTTTGTGCCACATGCAAGCAGGCACATTAGTGAAATGCTCCAGCACAGCCACAGTGTGTTTTCTGTTGCTGGTTGTCTTCTTCTAAAAAGGATAATATTCCTATACTTATTTCTTCTGGCATCTAAAAAAAACAGTTATGCTTTAGTATTGGCAGAAGAGGTGGGCAGCAAGTGAGAAAATGTTACAGGCTTTGAGTGAATGAGAATGGAGTGAGGAAGATAGCCTGGTTTGAAATTTATGTTAAGCCTTTTCTAGAAACTCAGATATATTTGTACTCAAATGCCCTCACTAAGGTTTTCGCGTATACTTTGCTAAAAATGCGTTCCCACACAGGAAGAGACGTAAGTTCTGACATCAACATTAATTGAGTTTAGCTGAAAGTGTGTGATTAACTGCCTCTGCAGGTGATGAGAAATTGCCATATTTAATCCTAAGTCTTAGCATATGTGACTCACATGACACTGAGGATTTTGTAATTTTTTATAAAGAACAGCAACCAAAACTTATTCCTTGACTGTTGCCATAGCTAGTTAAGTTCATTAATCTCTGATCCTGTGGAATATTGAGGTTCCCAAGCTTTTCATTTAACTAAATCAAGACCAAGTGAATATTTTGAAATTCCTAAGCTTTTCTCTTTTACTACAATGAAATGTTACATTTCTGCTATTAATACTATGTTGCTAGAATGTAGTGTTTCAAAAGAGATCATTAATCTCAATAAAAAAAAGATCAACTTTTTTGTGTATTCCTGTGAAACCTAGGGTTGAACTCAAAAAGCCCATAAATATTTCATCCTAATTATTTCTGCTATTTCCAAATGTCAGTGTGATGCTTAACAATGACTTACAGACATAATTTTGTCATCTTCTCTTTGTTTCGTGTCTTTATACTTCTTAACAACTAGAAAGACATTCGTATTTGCAAATTTTTATACTTGTTTCTCTTTCTTTCTTGAGAGAGGAAGAAAACTAATAATTTAAAAGACTTTCAATAACTTTTTGTCTATACATATATATATATATGTATATTTAATTCAACTCTATTTCCATCAGGCAAAAAACCTCATAAATGCAAACACAAGTCGAAAGGTAAAAATGAGCTGCAGGTCAGCCTGCTCTCCTGCCTGTGGTGTGTCCCTATAGGATGTGCAGCCAGAAAATGCTTTTAGAAGGCCTAAAGACCTTTAGGCCAGAAATTGTGTTGTACTTAGTGGACTTAGTGTTTCCTTATGTTTTTATTCTTGTTTCTCTCCTTGACATGCCTGTAGCAATGTTAGCTGCTGTGGGGTTCACTGTTGTGTTTACTCATGATTTGGTCCTCTGCCAAATGGTAGTTTCCTGTTCTGTTTTCCTGAGCAGGTAGTAGAGCCATAGGTATCATTTTTGTGATGGTACTAATTACCTCCTAGAGTGACATTACAAAAACCTGTAGAAAGTTGAAAGAAGCTCTCAGTTGTTCAAAGAACGATGATCTGTCTTAGTCACTGGCCATTCAGGATAATGACTGCACAAAGAATAGAGTCCCTCACCCAGGAAAAGAGACACCTTAAAGAACATCTTGTTCCAAGTCCCCTGCCATGGGCACCTTCCACTATCCCAGATTGGTCAAAGGCTCATCCAACCTGGCCTTGAAAACTGCCAGGGGTGGGGCAGCCACAGCTGCTTTGGGCAACCTGTGCCAGTGCCTCACCACCCTCATGGGAAAAAATTTCTTCCTAATATCTAATCTAAATCTTCCCTCTTTTAGTTTAAAGTCATTGTCCCTTGTCGATCCTGCCTCGGTCAGTGAGGTGACACACAGAGCTGCTCCCACTGCCCCTGGGCAATGGGGCCAAGGCTTCTGGGACAGCCTTGGCAGGGGCTGAGGCAGTGGGTGTTGGGACTCCTTCAGTGTCCTCAAGTCCCTGGGCTCCTTCATTTGTGTGGAGAACACTGTATCTTACTTTTAACAGAAAAAACGGTAATTCTCACAATTTTTTTTACCCACTTAATATGTTGAAATTAAAGATGAATGGGCATATTTCATATGCAAGTTTACTGAGGCTTCCATTACAAAAATGAACTCAATCCAAATCAGTCCCTAAAATGTATCTTCTGGTGTTTGTGTGTCAGTTATAGAGAGAGCAGCAAGATGGCAGCAGAGATGTGGCTTTGTCGGGTGTTTTCTCTTGGGGCTGAGGTGCTTTCCTCAGATTTGGAATGTATTGGGTCATGTTCCAGTGAGCCATCAGGGATTAAAAATTCAGTAAATCCTTCAGAATGCCATTTCAAATGCTCAGGGTCTCTGAGAACCTGGCAAATATTAGTAAAATTCAGGTGTTTTTCACCAATCTTGTTCTTTCACTGCCTCTTGATCTTGAAATGACATTTCATTTATGTGGCTTCTGAAAGTTATTTCTTGGTTTTTAAAAGCTGAGCATGTTCAGCTCTGCTGGAATGAATTCTCTTTGTTCATGCTAAATATTTGCACTGCAAAAGCACTTTGCTTGGCTAGAAGTGGTTTAAACAAAAGTTGCAGAAGAACCAGCATAAATTACCTTGTCCTGGGGGAGTTTTACAGTCCTTCTCTTTTTTTTACTATCAAGTGCCTGTAGCTGCTTCTAACTGGGCAGTGCAAGTCATCAAATAATAATAGCAAGGTCCAAATGGCTTGATCTTGGCTAAAATCTAAAATGTGACATTGCAATTCATGGTTTTGTAAATGAGATACAAATTCAGGCCACTCAAGTGTCTGTTTATCAGAGGATCCTTGTGACAAGTCTTAAAATGTATTTTTATTCTTCATTAAAATCTTTTCTTTTACTATTAAATGCCAAAATGAGAAATGCCATTTTCATTAATTAAAAATGTCATTTTCATTAATTAATTAATCTATTAAATGCCAAAAATGAGAAACACTAGTGATGCATTGTCCTGCATTGTCCTAGGACTGCAGTCACAGGAGGAGATTCCATCAACTGATGGATCATTTGATCATAATCTCCTTATGCATTAACTAAATCGTTGTGCTTCTTTAAGTATATCAGCACAGTTGGTCTTATTCTGACAACTTTTTAGGCCAGCTGTACCTGCTAAAATATTTCTAGGAAGTGAGAAATGGAGAGAATTTTTTTTTTACCCAGTAGATTTTTAGACTTGCTGAATATGGTACTTGTAGCAACAAGAATAAGGAAGGATTGTTGTTCATTTCCATTCAGAAATCTTTGTTTCTTCTGTCAATGAATCATCTTCCAAGAAGCTGTTAAATACCTTAAAATTAAGACCTTAATTTCAATTCAGTTGTGAAACTTCAATTTCACAACCAAAAAAAAAAATATTTTAGGCTTTTGTAAAGAATTTTACAGTTATGTATCATTATGTGCTATAAGACCTCAATTTTTAAAATTCTGGACTTTCAAGGGGAAGTTGAAAAGATCTGAAATGAGAGGAGGGAGGAACTATAAAAAGGTTATATTTTTCTTCATATTTAGTAATTTGGAGCAGTAACTCTAAACGTATTATTTTTCACAATTCAGAGGATAAAATAGATGATCTTGGGTTAAACAGGCATATGGAAATCAATCTGCATCTGATGAGTAGAAATTTGACTGATTATGTTTCAAGAGTGTTATGCAAAAAGTGAGATAATTTCTTCTTGTGCTAGATGAGGACAGACTCTCCAGGAGGAAGAGTATTGTGGACACAGTGTCTATTCAGGTGGATATTCTCTCTGGCACCGGCACAGAGGATAAGGTATGAAAATCACAGATTATTTTAAAGCAGCATCTTGAGTGGAGGGAGGGGGGGGAATGCAAGTGAAGTTTTCCCAGGAAGTTGGATGTATGATTATTCTAGCAATGTTAAATACTTCGTGGGGTTGGTTTTTTAAGTTGTGTGTTTGCAGAAATCTGTTGTCAAGGACACTCTGTTGGTCTTATTGTATAAAAGAGTCAAGTATTTTGTCACTACAGTTTTTACAGATAGTACTGCAGATTATGGTGTAGCAATACATTTATTTACATACTGAACAACTGGTATTTTTTGAGTAAATATTTAAAATGTTTTCTTTGCCTTTTGAGGCATACAATAAATTTCAGCATCTGTATCCCTGTATCATTTGAAGTATTTGAGAGACTTATTTAACAACCTGGGGCTGTGAGATACAAGCCTAGGGAAACAGAGGCCTGGTGGGAGACCTACAGTCTCTGGGACAGGTAAAGACTGGGCAGGCTGTGTGTACCAGTGTCACTGTTCCCCTCCAGAAGAGTTTGGCATGCAGCAGTAAAAGTCACAGGAAGGATAAAGTAGCAACAAAAAGTTCATGTGTAGGGTACAGGAACTGATGTTAATTATCCCTTAGGAAGACTGCATTATAATTTAAATTATCCCACATCGTTTGACGCTTCATTTGAAGTATTTCTTAAAATAAATTTTACTTCTGCTGAATATTTTGCAAGGTTCTGCTGATTTTTATTAACTAGATTTCTGCGGGCTGCAGTGGAGGTTAGCTGTTGAAATTGAGGTGTTTGTGCCTCCGATGAGGTACAGATGATTCCTACTTTTGACATCTTCGAGCACAAACTGCCTGGAGACATGAAGCAAAATGTATGGACTGAGTCAAGCTGAGTGTTAGTTAAAAATTCCATATTAAGCTGTAGCAAAGGAACAAGCTTTACTTTAGACAGAAGTGATATTATTATTATTTTTATTATTACTATTATTATTCCTTTCTGCTTTCTGCTGATGATACCTCAGATGATCTTTTGTGTTCACTTCTTGCTTTTGTGCTTTAGCAAGGATACAGATAAAAGTTCATGAGAAAGAATAAAAAAATGTTTGAAAAATAAGTGAGACAATCAGGTCTCTAGATTTCTGAAGCAAGTAAATGCTCCTCACAGGACTGAGGCTGCTTGACTTTAGTATTCTTTTTTAAAATCACACATTATATGTGCTTACATGTAATTGCACAACTCCCTTGAAAGTAGAATTAAATGAGAGAAGTTTCCATTTCAGATTTCCAGTTATGCTGATGTTATGTCAAGCATTGGTACATAGACCTTTTGGAAGTGGTTGTAGTGGTTGTAAATAAAATCTTTTTCTGGGTTCTCACCTTACTGTGGTCTTAATGTAGTCCAGTGTCTTGGATAATTAATTGCTTTTTATCTCTTAAAAACAAGAATTTTATTAATGAGGACAGGAGGCAAAGTATCCTCCTTTACTTGCTTTATGAGGTTTGTTTACAAGGCAAAGGAGAAAACAGTGTTTTTCAGTTAGCTGACTGCATCTTCATATCTATATATGAAATCTGGTTTTCTTGCTGTGTAGATTAGTATAGCAATCCATAACCATTAGTAGAACTAAACTGCAAAACACAAGCGTAAATCTTTATGATTGAGAGGATTATCTACTTAATTAATGGAAGTTTTAGGATATAATGATGAATGGCATAATTTCTGCACTGAGATAGAAGACTGTTAATCCATAAAATATCTGTTATTATAAACAATACAAATGCAATTCCTCTGTCAGCGGATACAAAGTTTTTTGTAGCGCCAAGTCTGTTAGTGAATCCTGTTCAGGAAGGTGAGCTATTCCATAGTTTTCTCCATTTGTAAGGTGAGAGCACTCGTAAATGCAGGTAAATGCTTCTGTGGTGTTAATAACCACGTGTAATGCTGGGTAATATCAGCAACTAATGTGGAGGTTAACTAGCACTATGAAAGGCAGCCATAAACAACTAACATTT
>VYZR01041067.1:9188-20976 GCA_013400675.1 Oxylabes madagascariensis | reverse complement strand
AAATTACTTATAAAGCAATTGTGGCTATTTTCAGATGGTTATGTCATAGTGTTCTCAAACACGTAATAGGGAGAAAATAATTGTCTTAACTGAATGCTGCTAACCCTGATAGGCCCCATGTAGCCACTGACTTAACCCTCCTCAGCAGGATGAGGAAGAATATTAGAAGTGTAAAAGTGAGAAAAACCATGGATTGAGATAAGAACTATTTAATAGATAAAGCAAGAATCATACAAACTAGCAAAGCAATATATGAAATTCATTCACTTTCCATGGGCAGGCAGGTGTTCGGCCATCTCCAGCTAAGCAGGGCTCTTTGGGAAGGCAAATGCCATCACTCTGAGTGTCCTTTTTTCCCTACTTCTTTCCTTAAAGCTGTTACTCCTAAGCATGACACCGTATGATGTGGGTCAGTTGGGGTCAGCCGTCCCATCTGTGTCCCCAGCTCTAATTAAGCATCTGCTCAGCAAGAAGCTAACAAGTTCTTCTGCTGATAATCCCGNGGGTCAGTTGAGGTCAGCCGTCCCATCTGTGTCCCCAGCTTGCTGCCCACCTGCAGCTTGGCACAGCAGTGTGAGGAGCAGAAAAGACCTTGATTCTGTGTAAGCACTGCTTAGCAGTAACAAAGTGTGTTACCAACACTGTTTCCAGCACAAATCCAAAACACAGCCCTATACCAGCTACTGTAAAAAAAAATTTATCCAGGCCAAAACCAGCGCACTGAAAAATAGTACTTTTCATCCCTTTGATTTTCTTACTACTTTGAATCTTCCTGATAGTTGAGAATATCCAGAAACCATGTCATTGTGTCTTACAGTATCTCTGTGTCTGTTCATAGTATTGCAATATGCTGTTGTTTTCCCATTGCTGCGTCTGGTTGAGAAAGTAATTAGATATTGAGCACCCCAAGTAGTACGTGGTGTTATTAAAGAGAGTTGTGCACATCATTATGCAGGATAAATGGTATTTATTATCAGTAAGATGCATTTTGATAGTTCTGTAACATCAGGGAAATTGATGATACAGACAAGAATGTAAAAATCCTCAGGGCATGATAATTCCATTAGAATTTCAGGACTAGGATAAAATTCTGTTGGTATTTTATTATTTTATGATATGCTGTTGGTATATATGTGGGGGGTAATTTACTCTTGTTTCTCGCCTGTGTGTGTAATGTTACAAAAAAGCAATCCATATAACTATAAATTCTGTATATTGGTTGTGCTTCTCACACAGTCCTCCGCCTAGCCCCTCAGGAACGATGACCATTACTGCTGGACATGCTCATTACCATTCTGTTCCAGTCTATGAGATGAAGTTTCCAGATCTTTGTGTGTATTAAGTGTCTTCTGAAGTCTGCTGGACATTATTTAGAGTAGAGTACAATAGAAAGAACAAGATGAGTTTTCAAATTTTATTGTTTATTGTATCTAACTTTAATACAATGATGGACATGAGCCAAATACAGATTACTTTAGCCAAATTCATGAAACTGTCTTGAATTGTTTTATTCTGTAATATATTTTGAGTTAAGTTTTTTACAGGCCATGTTTCTTCCTTTTCATATTTGAATACATGTAAAAGTCAAATTTAAAACTTGTCTTGCCATATAGGTAAATATTTCAGTTACTGTAGGAATTTGTATTGCTTCAAATTCCTTTTTTGAGATATTGTAACTGAAAAACCTATTAAAGCCTTTTGTTTTGGTTTGCTTTGGTTTTTTTTGGTTGTTTTTTTTTGGTTGGTTGATTTATTTGTTGGTTTGTTCTTGTTTTACTTTTTTCCTCCTCTCCACCTCAGTTCTATGTCGAACTAGAATGCTTTTGGCTTGCTTCATCTCATTCAATGTAACCAGTGGAGCACTACCTGAGCTCCCTCTTTGTTCAAGCGACTCAATTTGTTTGGTTTGGAATAGATGGAAAAAAACAGTACCTTACACGTGTTCAAATACAGTGAATGCATTAATGGACACTTGTTAAGTATATTTTGATGCATCGCATAACATGCTTTTTAGATAGATATATCGAGTATATGTCCTGTGCTTCTTGCTAAAACTTTAATCTTAAGCTTTGCATAAGAGAGGAGAAATCTCCTCTTGAAGCACGGAATTGTGCAATATATTTCATGTCTTAAGATGTATGGTTTACAGACTGTACTTTTGAAAACACTGTAGTATTTTACTGTCTGCTTTAGTATAAATACAGGAGAGATATATTTAGTATAGTAGAAAATAAACTGAGGGCATTTTGAATCATGAATACTGAAACTATATTCTATGAGACATTTCTCTGTAGTTTATAACGGCTTTTTAGTGATATTTTAGAAATTGAAAGAAAACTCAATGAAACCATTTAAAGATCAAGAATTTATTACATATATTTTCAAGCAAAAGCATTTTTAGAGATGCATCTTTGTGCTTGTTTTTTTTTTTCATTTCTCAAACCTTTAATGTAACTTTCATAGGTTTATGTATCTGAACATAATACTATTCAGATGTAAATAAAGTAAAACTGATAGAGTAAATCATGGACATTTGATGATAATTGTCAAGGCTGTCTTTATGACTCACTAAATCCGGCAAAAAAAGAAAAACAGCATTCATTGATGCCATGAATAGTAAGTTTGAAGTCCCTTAATCTGTCTGAATCTGACTGGGGCAGTGCAAACATGAATGAATGCTCTCAAATATCTATAATAAATGTAGACATTTAATTGAGTGTTTTGGATGAACAGTGAACATGAACAAAGTAAGCTAACTTCAGTTAGCCCTGCTTTGAGCAGGAGCTTGGTTTAGATGACTTTCAGAAGTCCCAACCTAAATTAATTTTTGATTGCATAACTCAAGATCTGAAGGATTATTAGCCCTGCTAATTTGCTGACTGTTTGGAGCATTTGCAAACCCACTGTAAAAAGGATTTTAAGTTTTTTGAACTGTAGAACAGTATTCTACTGGACTACATTTAAAAGCCTGATGTGATGTGACATCAGAGAAATATCAGCTACTTAAACCTATGAGATGACATGCTGAGACTTTGAGAAGGCATTCACAAAGCTCAAAAGGTAATTGAGACCTTCTTTTCAGTTTAACAGTGCAATCACAGCTGTTAGTGGATGACGAAACAGCCCCTTATCTACAGCATTCCGTTGTGATTTTTACTGCTGCAGCGTATCAGCCTGATCAGACCACAGTCTACACATAAATAGGACTCTAGCTTTTAGTTTTCACTTTTTTTTTTCCTTTTTTTTTTAAGGTAAGACTAATAGTTTTTTGGCCTGTATAAAGAGTGTAATTTTTAAAATGTATATCCAACCTAGGGATACAATGTAAAACACCCACCCACTCCTGTCATTTTTTTTAAGAATATCACTCGGCACTTTTGTACAAAAAGAAGGAGTCGAAGTAATAAAGAATGTACTTCTGTTTGCACTTGTGCAGTATGGAGACTGTGCTGTAAATACAGGATTGTTTCTGTGATTGAATTCTGTTGCATGAATGCTGCATGTGAAAAAACTAGATTCAGCATTTCATTTTCTGTTCTGTTGATGAAGTATTTTTCCTTTATGGTAATGGTAGGTTTCCATGTTTCCAATGTTCAGTTTGGGAAATGCAGGTGTTGTGCAGGTGTATTGCAGGGAGTGAAGAGCTTGTAACACTCTGTTCACATGATATTTAGTTTCTTCCTTTATGGAAATTCAGGGATTCTGTAAGTTGATTGGTTCACTCTGGCCTTTCTAGACACATGGGAGATGGGAGTGACTGTAAAATGTATTGTTTTGGTAGTTATTGTTATATGAGCCAATGAATGAAACCAAAAGAATTAAGAATGCTGTTTGTTGTACAGTACAAAGCTGCTTTGTTTCACTTATGTCTTTATATTCTTCAGACAAGCTGCAGAATTTAAAAGCTCCTTATGCAAACTGGCCCTGTGTTGTCTGCAACACACTGAGCACTGTCTTAATGGTTATAATTGGTACCCAGTTTAAATGTATTCCAGCTGTTGCTTGGGGTTGTCTTTCCTATTATGTCATCTTGGAAAAAATATAGCTTTTGGTAGTGAGTCACTTTAAGATAAATTAAATTCATGGTAATTTTAAAAGGTAGAAATAGCCTGTTGTCCAAAATCAGAGTAGGGCTAATTTGTCTGTTGTTCCAATGGTCATATATTCTGTACTGTACGTAATGAACCAGTTTCAATAAATGTAAGAACACACTGTGCAATCTATATTTAAGCAATAAAATAAACCAAAATTTAAAAATTCATCTTTTTTAAGGTCTCACTGTTACTTTTATTGCTCAGAATTTTTATGTCGATTACTAATTTTTTAGCATTTAAAATAGCCCTCAGTTTACACTTTTTTTTTTCCCCAGATATTATAGCATTGCATCGTTATTAAGTACTACATTTATTTACTATTAAACCTGGACAGGCTTGAGAGGTGGGGCTGCGAGAATCTCACGAGGTTCAACAAGGCCAAGTGCAAGGTCCTGCCCCTTGGGTCAGGGCAATCCCAAGCACAAACACAGACTGGGAGAAAAACGGATTGGGAGCAGCCCTGGGGAGGACTTGAAGGTGTTGGTGGGTGAGAAGCTCAACAAGTCCCAGCAATGTCCTCTGGCAGCCCAGACACCAGACATGTCCTGGGCTGCACCCAGTGCCCCATGGGCAGCAAGGGAGGGGATTGTCTCCCTCTACTCTGCCCTTGTGAGACCCCACCTGAGGTCCAGCTCTGGAGCCCCTAAAACACGAAAGATGTTGACTTGTCCAAAGGAGGCCACAAAGTTGACCGAGGGGCTGGAGCATCTCTGCTGTGGAGACAGACTGAGTTGGGGCTGAGTTCCTCATCCTGGAGGAACGTGATTTCCCCTGGCTCCGGGGGGACCTTTGTAGTACCTAAAGGGGATTCAAGAGAGCTAAGAGGAGCTTTGGGCAAGGCCATGCAGTGATAAGACAAGGAGGAATGGCTTCAAACTGAAAGAGTAGGTTTACATTAGATATTAGGAAGCAGTTCTTTACTGTGAGGATGTTGAGGTGCTGCCCAGAGAGGCTGTGGATGCCCCATCCCTGGAAGTGTTCATGGCCAGGTTGGAAGGGGCTTTGAGCAACCTGGTCTAATGAAAGGTGTCCTGCTCATGGGACAGGCAAAGAATTCAATGCTTAAAAAGTTAAAATATTGAAGTAGGAAATACTTGTAGATTAGTAGTTAATAAATTAGTTTGCTTTTGGGAAATAGTTAGGTTTTGGACAGCTGTGCCCCAAATCTATGAAAAATATGGTGCAAAGTAATCATGAGAATGTCATTATAATATTTGGGATGGCTGAAATACCGATCTGAACTCCAATCTTCTTGGATGGCATATAGCGATGTTTATTAGGGGGCACATCCTTTTTGTGCAGTGTTCCGGTACAGTTGAACATGATTGGTCATTCAGGCTGACACCTCTTTGGAAACATCTTTGGAAGTAAACAAGTTGGAAAAACAGCAGGTGCAAAAGATTAGAAATTGCTTGGAATATCTTCTCACAGCTCCCCTGGAGCAAATACCTGAGGAAGTCTGTCTGACTTGCTTTCTCACAGGCTCTTGCTGCTGCCTGATGCCTAAAAAATTTCTCTTTGACCACTGTCAGCTCCCACATGAGAATGAGAGAAGAAATAAAAAAGCTATGCTCACTGTTTCTTTTTGATCTGTTTATCATTTTTTATTATTTTAGCACTGATCTCTGATTATGAATAAATGCAGCTAATCATGACTAGATTATTTAAGACTTCACTTTACCAATACAATTCATGTGGTAGTAATTAGGGCACAATTTGTGTGTTAAACTCTTACTGAAATAAGAGATACTTGGGAAAAAAATCTCGAATTAATGACAACATTGCCTGAACAACAGCACATTTATTTTGTTATTTCTCTTTTATCTGTTTGATTATGTGATCCATCCCTTTCTCTGCAGTCAGAAAATTCAGCATCGTTGAATTAATGTTTGCATAAACATGAAGATAGCAATAATTAGCAGAAAGGAATGGGTGTATATTTTAAAGTGCAGTGTTCAGAGCAGCAGCACCACACTTGTCAAAGAGATGATGTTATTGTTACTCTGCAGTGCAATTCATTCACCTGTTTACAGTCCAGTTTTCCACATTTCAGCTCATTATTTGTCTCTCACTGCAGTATTTATTTATAAATTCTGTGAAATGTAAAATAATTTTTCATTCCTATAATAAAAGTTGATAAAAAATGCAGTGTAGTGCAGATCTCAGCATAGGACAAAAATGAGCATTTTGCAGTTTTAGCATTTTGCTTCAGTACTGAGATGTCCTTTTTCTGTACAGCTTAAAGGGGGAGTTAATTAAAATCTTGTCTGAAAATAGAATTTCCAACATCACTTACCTGACCTCGCTGCCTTCCCTTAAAGAAAGTCTTTTTGTTCTGTTGGTTTTTTCTCTAGTGCTGATGGTGTAGCCACTGGGATCCAGAGGGATTCACATGAAACCTTTGAGGTTTATTTTGGGATTTTGTGTGGTGGGGTTTTTGGTTTGTTTGTTTGCACTTTCATGGGAGGGGGTTGGCAGTGTTTGGTTTTTTGTTTGTTTGTTTAGGGTTTTGTTGTTTTTTTTTTTTTGTTTGGGGGCGTTTTGGAGGGTTTTTGCACTGTGGTATTCCTTTGCCCTTTCAATGTAGGAAAAATACTGAAGGGGGCATATCACCAGCCAAAAGTTTGTAGAATATAAACAGCTCATCCAAGAACATTCACAGGCATTTTCACCTGCTGTTCTCACACTGTTCAGTTCACACAGGATCAGGTGCTGGGGTTTAATGAACTGCTGCAGGATCTGGAAGAACACAGGCAGCATCTCTGCACCCAGCATGAGGATACAGTCATCGGGCTGTACGAATACTTGGGTGACAAAGTTCAGCCCTGTAGAGCAAGATGATGGAGAAGAAATCCAGGCCTTTCAGAGCAGCTGAATCATTGGGAAGTTTGAAGCAACTTTTTTTGTTCTAGGAAGTATTGGTGAGTTACAGAATCATAGAATGGGTTGGGTTGGAAGAGATCTTTAGAGGTTTGTCATGGCCTGATATTACACCTCTCTTCCTTTAAGTCTGTTTTAAAGCCTGTCAGTCAGCCCTGATAGCTCATGAGCAAAGACCCTCTTGCTCATGTGAGAAATCTGAATCCCATCTGACACAAACAGGTCTGGTGTTCTGCTGATCCTCCCATTGCCAAAAAAACCTGAATTCTGGCTGTGACACCAGCCGTGGAGCCAGGTATTGACAGACTGAGTCTGTCTGTCCCTGCAAGGATAGGGGAAAAAATGACCTGTGCTCCACATTTCCTGATCAGCCATTCCAAGGCACTGAAGTCTCTTTTGATCACCCTTGGACTGCACACTGTGATTTCATCATCCCCAACATGGAAGAGCAATAATGAGTAACAGTCTGAGGTCTGTACCAGGCTGGGAAGTTTCCTGCTCATGTCCTTCCCTAACTTGGGCCCCAGGGAGGGAAGAGGCTTCACTAAGAGGAGGGTCTGTCCAGTATTTTGGACCCTCTGTTGCCTTCAGGGAGGGAGTCACACACAGCTATAGACAGGAATGAAAAAAAAACCTGATTTTCATGTAATTACTTTAGCTTTGCTTCTGGGTGTTTCCTTGTAAGCTCAGTAAAGGAAGAATGTCTGCAACAGGAATTGGAGTAGTTGCAGGTTGGTTTAATTAAAAACCTGGAATACTTGGAATACATCAGCAGGATCCAGTCTGAACCAAGTGCACAGTTCACAAAAGTCTGTCTGATCATAACAGTTTTTACATTAAAAAAACAAGTGAAATTACATAGAACACTGTCAGATAATTATTTAAGGTAATATCTGACCTAGATAGATGGTCCATAGTGCTGAGCTCGCTACAGTAAGGAGTTAATACAGCCTAACACCTAATCCTAGTCTATGATTACAACATTTGTGTGCTGGAGAGTATGAGGCAGCATGTAGAGGATGAGGAGACAGGTACTCAGTGGCTGGCTGCTGTCATGCCCCTCCCCAATCCCGTGGAGGTGGGTGGTTATCTGCCCTCGTGTCCCACAGTTCTGGAGTTCCCGATGCCATGCTGTGTCCCTCTCTTGGCTCTTCGGGATCTGCCCCGCAGGGCTCCTTCCTCCTCGCTGCTCTCCTCGGAGCTGGAACCCCCTGTGCCTGTTTCTGTGCCTGTTGGAGGCCTTTCAGCAGGGTCACCTGGGCAGGAGACCTTCTCCCCTCGGCACTCCTGCCCGTGGGGAAGCTTCAGGCTCTCGTTGAAGAAGGCAGAAGCCATGCACTCGGCCGCGGCCTCGTCACAGGCACAGAGGAGCTTCTCACACGTGCTCTGGCCAATGCCTGAAAGAGAAGTTTCACAGTTAATGTTGGAAAGCTGTTAAACTTACTTCATGTATCACTTGCCACGGGTAGATGAGCTTTTGAAAATAAAATTTTCAAATCTGCCGTGAATTTTAGTCTCCAAAGTCACCATTAATTACCTAAACAAAAGCCTGACACCAAGGTGCGGGGCAGTGGAAGGTTCTACTGCCTTTAGTTGAATTTGTGAACGTAAATACACAAATAACTGACTTCTGTCCGCAATTATAAAATGTCTGAGTGTAATTTTCTCAGCCTGACCTGGTCACATACACAGCAGAGTAATAACCTTTGTCTCAACTAGGAAAAAAGTTCAAGTTTATAGTAAACATTGCTAATTTTTTGTAAGCTAAATATTTCTGTCTCTGTACTCAGCTCTGGCAGCTCTGTCATAGTGTCATTCAGTCTGTCATGTTGATACACTGTCATCAGGACATGAGAATTTCCCCTCACACAAGCTTACATTTTGGCATGTGATCAAAACATACAACTTCAGATCTCAAATTTCTTTCTGCATGACATCCAAGTTTCTTAACTTGCTCCATACAGCAGTGATGAGAGAAGCAGCATCTAAAATAAACAATAGAAGTAAATAGAAAATACTTACTTTTCCTGACTCCTAGAATGCTCACAATTATTTATCTGTCTTTATTTTCAATGCCCATTAAAACTAAAAAATTTTAGTTTACATACCCTGGATTTTTTTTTTTAATGAAGAACAGAAAACAGCCCAAATTGTTCCTACTTTCTTCCTATACTTCCTATACTTTCTTCCTAACTCCTTTCATGTCATGTGTTTAGCAGGGGCATTTTAAGACACAAAATTAACGATTGTAACCATGACCTAATCTGCTGTGAGAGGTGTCTTCCAGCGTTCAAATCTTGGCTAGAAACCTGAAAACTGCATCATGATACCCAGATCACGCCATCATCTAATCCAATATTTCATTCATGAGCTGTCTTGTTTGTGTGTGAGTGCAGGAAAAAGGTGTGTGTTCTACTCAGACCTGATGTGCCCCAACTGTTACCGACTTCCACAGAGGAAGAGATTTTTAGCTGTAAATAAAACGCTCCCGGAGGCACTTTTATTTGTGGAATTCTCTTCATTGCCCCTCATCGTCAGCCATGCTGGCTCTTGGCTGCAGCTCCTACAGAACTTTGCTGCAGCTCTGCTCCCTTCTGAAGGACAGTGTGCCCTGGGTGGATGTTAATTCTTCTCTTCATAAGTCACTTTCCAAGTCACCTCTTAGCCAAGTTTCACTGTGACCCTTATCCATTTGATGTACTCCTCCTTCTGCTCTGCTTACCTCCCATCGTTCTCCTTTCTTATTCTGATTGAGTTAGGAAGTCCTCTCCAAAACATTGACGCAACAATAGAATGTGTTTAGTCACATTAGAGTATTTCGTGTTTTATTTATTTTAGTGGATTTTTTTCCCCAAAATGTGACTTGACTACTGCTACATAGCTATACAGTGCCCAAAAAATGATGTACTGATCTTCCTTGGTCCATGGGCACCACAATAACTCCCACAGTTAATGGCACATACAGAGGGGCCCACACCTGTCCAGTGCATCGGCAGGATCACCTCTTCCCTCTTGGCCACAATAGCAGCCATAAGACTCAAACTCCTCTGGGCATCGCTCAGTTAAGCAGAACAGCATTTCTCCGAGCTGGGGCAGCTCTCTCTCCGCTCTTCCACGTCCTCTTTCTTGCAGAAAGGTCAATCGCTCGCACGCTACAAAGCAAAGTTGTTATTTGACACATCATGTTTTCACTGGTTGAGGGCTCTCTTGTGAAGATAGAAGTGTTTCCAGAGCTATCAGAAACTTCGAAGGACACCATTTTACCGTCTCTAAATTATTGCTTCAGTCCATGTATTACAGCTCTTAGAATACTGCTGACTGAGCAAGACAGCAAGACAGCAAAACAGCAAAAAGGCAATATTTAAAGACAGCAAGACAGCAAAAAGGCAATATTTAAAGGGGAGAGAGATCCCGATGAAGATAGAATATACAAGTCAAATTGGACTGCAGTGAGAATACTTAGCAGTCTTTTGTAATTTTTCATAAGTAATTTTTTATTTTGGAATACTCAAACTCAGCTGAGTATTCAGTGGTTTCTCTCAGTAATTCAGAAAATACAGTCCTAACCTCTTGTTCTTCCACAGTGATAGCTGGGAAATGACCGTGTTTTGCTGAAGGAAACAATATTTTGTTGTTGTTGTTCTCATTTGAAATATAGTCCAATTTGAGCTGTGGTGCCCCTAGACCAAATGCAAGACTGATTTGTTGTAATGGCTCTTGTGCTGCTGAGGTTTTGGCATCACCAAATCCCAATCCTAATATCTCTGTGGCTCCCTCTACTCAGGCAGAACTGATATTTTGAGAATTATGCATAAGATTTAAAAGAACACAGTGTTCCACATCAGGAAAAAGACAACAAAGGGGCCTCTTCTGGGACTTTGCTGGGGAGAGGATGGACGGGGCTGATGGTTGGATTGCAGGACAAGGAGGGAGGGAGGGCTTCTGTTCCCTCTGCATCCTCCTTCGTCCCGTGAGTAATCCTGTCTTCCCCTGTGCAGCTCTAGACTGTTTCCCTGCTCCTGTCAGGGTCAATCCTGGGTTACTATCTCCAACAGGAAATTCTGCCCATGTGCCTTCTTGGGTCTTGACTCATTCATGTTAATTCACAGAATAAACCACAGGTTCAGGGAATTGATCTGTGCTCTCTAAAAGCTGGTATTTTCAAATCAAATTTTCCAGTTTGGTGAAAAGTAGGGTTGATTCTCCTGCTCTTTTCCAGTTCCAGGGCTGCTTCTCTCCATTGGGAAGCCTAAAAAGATGGATGGGACAGTCCTTGAATGTGTATTTATAACCATGACAGGTCTGAAATGTCTTAGGATCTCTGGGATCTCTGAGCAGAAATTGGAACAGAATCAGAAATGGTGAGAAAAAGCCTGGCTGGCAAGACTGTGGCAAAAGGTCAGAATGAAGAGCAGGAAAGTTCCTATTGCTGATGCTGCTGCTTATAAAACAAAGTAATTTAAAGATGTGATTAAATTACTTCCAAGAAACAAAAGCAGAGAGGGAGAAACATTCTCTGAGCTCATTTTGGATACTGCACTATATGAAAAATGTACTTACAAGCTAATAAAAAGAATTTAAAAGTGTTACTGACAGCATATACTGGCAGAAGAGGTTAAAGTGATGGAAGCTTTTGCAGATGTCTCCACCTCCAATAAATACCAATACACGTGTGCTTATCTAACTGGTTTAAAATAACTTTAATCTTTATAAACATTACATACCTGCTTTTAATATAGAGGTTGCTGAATATTTCATCAGATATAATGGGGAAAAAACCCTTTATTTACCTTTTCCTGCAGGTCCTCTCTCAG
>VYZR01041062.1:0-11217 GCA_013400675.1 Oxylabes madagascariensis | reverse complement strand
TTAATGCATATATATATATATATATATACACACAAAATATATATGTACTTTAAATTGAATTGTCTGTTCTCATAAACAATTCTCTGGCAGTTTGCAGCATATAATGCCATGAGATAAAGTGTTTAAGAAAGCATCAGAGTGTGGTCTGAGGAGATATGTCACATAGTTGAAAAGTTTTCCAAACCTGACTGTATACAAAAAGAAACTAATAAAAGTAGGAAAGACTTTGGTAATTATTAATTAATCAAAATGATAACCTGGAAGGAAAAGATGCATACCTTGATTAATCAACTTTTCATCTCTCCTCCAGCTGCTAAAAGAACAGGAAACAACAGACTAAATGAATCATCATGGCAAATTTACAGGTAAGGGACACTGACATCATTTGACTGCATACTTTTCTTAGTTTGTAACTTTACTTAGCAAGTAACTGAGTTTAAAAAAAGCCTCCATCTNTCATATTGATTAACTAAATATTGCATCTATTTGGAGAGCTTTTAAAATGGGTGTCTTTGACTGTAGACATTAATGAGCTTATTACAGGTAACACAGGTATTCTTGGACCTCTGCCTAAGCGGGTTAAATGGTGTGACCATTTGTTGCCATCAAATCCTCTGAGCTGCTGTGTAGAAAATGATCTTACCCATTTCCTTTATTAACTCACACAGTAAAAGAAGTGCCTTTATATGCAGCTGAATAGGGAGCAGCCGAGAAGAAGAAAAGGTGCTGAGCTTCCATGTTTTCATTCATAGATCAGAAATGATTTGTTCAAGCTTCCCCCTAGATTTTCTCAAGTCATGTCCACAGTGACCCAGCCTTCCCCCTACTGGGTAAGCTTGAATCAGGACCAGAGTAGCATTCACAGGCTGCTGTTGCCTTTAACCTTTCTTTATCAGGACTTCAAGCACTGCACTGTTTCAGCTCTTTCTGCTTCCCTGTGTTACAACAGATTGAGCCTCAACAAAGAATCAAGGGTAAGAGTTCAGTTTTAAATTTTGTCATGGTTTTCTAGATGAATTTAAGCAGGTCACTCTTCATTCTGTTACCATTTTCCTATCTTAAAAGAGGAAGAAAAAATAGATTTGCCTCTTTATGAAGTCCTTTAATATGAATAAATCATAAGTCTCTATAAATCCTAGGTATTACTACTGTCTGCTTTATTCTACTGAAAAATGACTGAGCAGAACACTTGATTCAAGACACAACATCTCTAATCTATCTTAGTTTATATTCAAAACGAAAGAAAATTCGGGTTTGTTTTTATTTTTTTTTTTTTTTTTCAGTAAAAGAAGAGGAAATAGAAAGCTGTTGGTTATGTGTCAGGGTGTGGTGTTTCTAAAGCTAGCTGCAGTGTTTCTTACTGAAATGTGTCAGTGTGACTCCACTCTGAAACTACCTTTCTTCGCACTTGAACAATGGATATCCACAGACACCCACAGATCATCCACGTTGTCTTTAACAAAGTGTGTATATTTAGAAAAGATTTATGTTAAATATTTAAAATATCATAGGGTTTCCTCTATTCTAAGAGGTTTATGACCTTTTTAAAGATTGACAACGGCACAATGGACTTAAAAGCTACAAAGAAGTGTCTTGTTTTATTTGTTTTGAGCTTGCAAACTGTTATTTTTTTCTTGCAGTTTAATGACTTTAAAGAAAGGTTCATGAATTTTCATTTAAACGTTTAACACTAACTCTTAATTTTAAAAGGCTCAACTAATAGTTAAAATTTGTTTCTTAATTCAGGTGTTCCAAAATTAGCCTGCACAAAATCTACTGAAGGCTACTGTTAATCTGCCATCAACGCAGAAGTCAAGTTTAAATTGTGCGGTCAGATATTTTATCCTTTCAAAAAACAGATACATAACTCTTCCTATTCTGAATTTGTGCTGTAGTGACTTTACAGTCAATGAAAATGCTCTAACAAATACACAAGCATGTTTTCTATTCCGTTCATTTATTGTAAGGTCTTCTATTCAATTAGCATATCAATCTATTAATGTAATGCTAGGATTTATTCATCTGATATTTTGAAATGAGGTACAGTGGAGCCAAACTAACTTTATTACTTTACGAAACTGATTGATTTCAATAACTCTTTCTTAGAAAAAAGACACTGGAATTTGCAATTATGTTTAATATAAAAATAATTATTGAATTCTCCTGGAATAAACAACATAATGTTTGATAGAAATTGAATAACTATTAAAATATTTCTAGCATTTTCTTTAAAGTAAGGTAGACCTTCCAAGTATTGAGAAAAATTTCATTTAGGGTGGCTGTAACTTTTTAATTAGACTTTTAAACAGACTGATATATATATTACTTTTTCTTTTATTTCTTCAAAATCTTTATTTAGCAATTCTTTGCATGCTGCAGCTCATCAACTACAGCTCATGGNACTGACATCATTTGACTGCATACTTTTCTTAGTTTGTAACTTTACTTAGCAAGTAACTGAGTTTAAAAAAAGCCTCCATCTACTTACCTGGTTAGGCCTAGTATTTACAATTCTGTAAGCACACCTGCTACTGTCACATTCCTATTATTTTGGAATATAATGTTTAAAAAAAAATAAAACTGTTTCGGAAAAAAATATAAAGTATCTTATGACATTTTAGTCATTCACTTCAGAATGACTTCAGAAGCACTTCAGAATTCACTTCAGAAGCAATGTGCTGCAATTTCCACTTTCTTCTACACATTGTGAAATTAAAACTAACCTGTTATTAGCTCAGGAAAAAAAAATCTTTCTAAAGACAGCAAATAGAACATTTTAGGGATCTTTTTGAAAGATCTCTTTCCTATTTGAAAATCAAGCTTCCAAAGCTGTCAAAAAGTAACTAAACTCATAAAAGGTTTTAATATTTCTGTTAAAAGCAAACAAATATATATAATTTTCACTATAACTGCTACTATTGCTGTTCTTCCTCTCAAAACCTGTTCTTGATAAATCATGCCTTCATTTAGTTTTTCTAGTACTTTTTCCATAATTGACCTCCGATCTTGCAATTTCCATTAAAAGGACAGGTTTCCATATGGAAATTTCATTAATTTTGGTGAGATTTTTGAGTCTTGCTGAACTGAGGGCACTACAGAACAGAGAACTTAGACTCTGTTAGTTAGATACACAGAGAAAAATAAATGTTCCTTTAAGAACCATGGTTTTGTTTGGGATAGGGATTTTGTAATTTATCTAACAATTTTTTAAACTGACCCCACAGCTTTGGTGCAGAAAATAGAAACTTGATCTTCTCACTTCAAAGCTCAGACAAAAGACACCAGTTCTACAGTTGTTTTCTCTTACTCCTTCCTGGCCCTTTCCTATTTTTTCATACAGCACGGAATGGTTTGGGTGGAAAGGGACCTTAAAGATCATCCTTACAGGCAGAAGCACCTTCCAATAGACCAGGTTGCTCAGAGTGCCATCCAGCCCAGCCTTGAACACTTCCAGGGATGAGGCATTCACAGCTTCTCTGGGGGAACCTGTTCCAGTGCCTCACCGCCCTCACAGGAAAGAATTTCTTCCGTAAATCTAATCTAAACCTACCTACTTTCCGTTCGAAGCCATTTTCCCTCTTTCCAAAACAACAGATCAATGGATATTACAAAAACTTTCATCAGCTTCTACAAATCTGATGATGACAAATACCAAGAAGTTGTATTTGCGGTGCTCTGAATTAATACAAGAAACTTTTCTTACCAAATTATTAAAATGTTCCCTTTCAAGAAGTCACACAGTAATTTATAGAGCTTCAGCTAAGGTACAAATTTTGTCAGTGGCTGAATAGGGTTTTAGTTGACCAATTTTGATTTTCTTATCCTTTTTCAAACATCCTACTACAACAGCATCCATTTTCTTTAAAATAGAAACTCACCCACCTAATTTACAAATCACATTTAGGCTGTAAGTAATCTTTCAAATATTTAATCATTAAATTAGTCCACTCGATAATGCAATATCTGCAGGATCAATATGGCATGATTGTTTTGAGAACAGGGGCTTACCATGGTGAGTCACTGACTTTAATAAGGATGAAGACAGACACAAGTTATTGCCAGCATACATAGTCTTTAGAAAAGATATTATAGGAATAAAGAAAAAAAATAATAATTAGAAACTTTAAAGAGGATTAAAAAATAAAGAGCACATTAAAAAATCATTTTTTGAAGACTGCTTAGATACTCACAAACCATGTTAATATATATTTTCTTATCCTGCTTGTGTGATGATGAGTTCTTAAAACATCAGGTATTTTATATAATCAGTATATTCTACCAAATTACTACTAACAAGGTCACCACCTGCATATTAAGTTGGAGTTAATATAATTTAACAGTGTTTGAACAGTACTACTCGGATCTTCAACCTCAAAAAAAGTACAACTAAAGATGATCAGAATATTTTCACTTCAATTAGTTGTCATTGCTATATATATATATATATACGAAAAATATGTATGGAATACATATCTATATCATCTATATCTGTATCTATATATCTATATTTAGAGGTATGTAATCTGTATATCTTCTTTTGACAAACCCAAAACTACTTCACAGAAAACAAGCTTTCTGGTAAGACATTAGAAATATTTTGAAGCTGTGAACTATATCCCCCAAATCATATTTTAGATATCTTGTGATCCTCAGTGTAGGTTGATTATAGTGATTTTTCAAAGATTATGTGGTTCAATAAGGTTTTTCCCAGCTACTAATCTTCAATTTTCAAAACAAAACATTTTGTGCTATTCATGAATGTTCCGTATTCTATGAACAAGAATATATGAACATGTACTCTCCTACATTTTAACCAACTTTCAAATGGGTATAAGCCACTTCTTCACTCATTAGAAACACAAATCAGAGGTTACGCAACTACCCCCTGTCTCTGAAAAATATTTTTTTCATAAATATATTCACTTATGTGGTCTAAGCCTGACTTTTAATATTATTTCTACATACTTGTAGGGGGTTTAATTATAAATCAGAGTAAAAATATAGTAATAAACCCTTGAAAATGTTATTTCTATAATTCCCTAATAATCAGTTTCCAACTGATAAATTGCATTAATACTTTAAAAGAAGCACTGATTAGAGAAAGAGTTCATGGATTTCTTTTAGGTAAAGTGCTAGATCTCTGTGAGCTAAAACCACCATAACACAGCATATTAATTATCATCAAGGTGGTATTTTCTTGCAGCAGGCCAGCTGTGTTCTATATTGATTGCAAAACAAGTTTCAAGCATTCAGGTCTTGAAGGAAAGCCATTCATAATTTTAAAATTCTTATTAAACGAGCAACTTTTCCTGCAGACAGGAAAATAAAGCTCTCTCACACATAGTGTAGCTGATTCTTAGCACCAAGTCTCAACGCACCCAAATGGCATAAAAATTGTCACATAAAATAATCTATGTAGTCAAAAACATTATTTTTAAGTGCAAAGCTAAGATACAGAAATTGTCTTCATCTGGATTACTGTTTTGGGTAACTTTCTCTTTCTTCTGTCGTGCTTCTAAATGCTTTTTCAACCAGTGGCCCACTCTTATAAGGTCTAGGACTTTTTTGCCAAAGGGTTTGTGTGGACTAAAATCCAAATTATTATATTGATAAAAGAGCTAAAGTTTAAAGATTATTTCAGAAGTGGAAAAGGGAAGAGTTTCGGAGGAAGAAAAAAAAGCCAATCTAGTCAAAGTCATGTTCAATCAATTACTATTATTTCTAACCTGGGCCCTAGTTTCATATTCAGGATTAATGGCTACATCTAGTGTCAATATTGGAAGAGATAATTGATTTTGGTCCCTTTTAGTGTACTTCCAGAGGGCTTCAAATTCCTTTCTGATTTGAAATATATAGATATAGAAAATGGAGAGATGCTGCCTTTCTCTATTAAATGCTTCAGAATGTGCAGTTTTTAAAATATAAGGAAAAGAAAAAGAGAAAAAGGAAGAAAAATGTTTAATGAAAAAAACCATAATCATCTCATAAACGTGTTGATATAAGGTAACCCTGATTTATGTGAGTAATGCATTTTACAGATAAATAACTATTGCTTTTATATTTTACAAATATGTTTTTCTTGTATTTATGGTTTATATTAAATTTATTCCCTCCATACTTCCCCTTCACCAAGTGTAAAAGACGGTCCGAAGATCCCTCATCTGCCTCACGACTGTCATCAAGGACAGAGACTGAAACCCCAAGGACAGAGACTGAAACCCTAAAACCCCCAACACAGTTCTGGCCTGGCTGAGGTGTGATGCCTGCCAAGTGTTGCCTGGAGGTTGTGTTCGCTGGGCCAAAAACTGATATGTATTCCCGTGGGAACCCGTGCAGGAACAATGGGCAGCTCACAGTGGATTGGCCGTGCTCGCTGCCAGACTTGCTCGCTGTCCTGCTGCCGGACTGCCTGTCTGTACCTGTTCTGTCTCCGTCCTGTACCTGTTGCCACAACGGACCGGCCTTCCCCACCTTTCGGCCAGTTGCCCCTTGCTTCTCAAAAGACTATAAAGAGAATCCCCAAGTTAATCCAACTTGACATCTCCCCAACGGAACAAGACGGATCTATTGGAAAGGATCACGAGGATTTTGTCTCTCCTTTGGTAGCTATTCCCCCCCTCCCTGTCTCTCTCTGTCCTTTATTTCCTTTCCTCTCCTTCTATCACATTTTGCTGTGGCACTCAGTAAATGGTTCATTTGTTTTGATTAAAACCGAAATCCCTTTGTGTTTTTTACACTCTGAGATCAGTTAACGGATCATCATGATTTCTGCCCTGCGTTAGCGGATCGTGACACCAAGTCAGAGAAGCAATTGGTTTCACTAGGTTGATTCAAGTAAGCATGTATTTTACAGGTTCTGGCATGAATCTTTTGTAGTTGCAGATATGAAAGGGACTCTCAGCAAAAATCTTCCCCGGCTGGGGAATCCTACAGCATGCTTTACATTCTCTAAGCAACAGAAATAAGGACCTCTCATGCAAAAAATTTGGCTAAAATCTCTCCCAGGTGCCAAGGACTTTCCATGGTCCTTTGTTGGCTGGTTTTCTTGGGTCATGGCTTGGTCCAGTCAAGATTCTGCAGAGCCGGATTTTCTTATTCTCTCTTTCATCTTTTGTGACTTGATTACCTTTTTTTGGGCCCTCCATCCCTTCATTGTCCTCCACACGGAGTGCAGTATTGCAAGTCCCATCACAGCAGGAGGCCTTAGAAACCCAGCTGAAGTCTCTTGTCCTGAGCAGGCTGCAGGGGCCAAAAGCAACCCCGTCTGGCTGTCTGAGCTGTCTGACCCATCTTCCTGTTTGCCCATAGGCTGTGAACATTTTCCTGATAAAACCTTGTGCTGGTTCCCCCTCAAAACTGGAAAGACACACTGCTAATTCCTATGCATGCTTTTTCCTGATGTATCATCTAAATGAGGTAGAAAGACAAATGAAGCATGGCATGGAAATTGGGGATGTGGTACCCTAGGGAAGAGAGGCAGGGGCTACAACAGCTGGTATTCCAGCACACAGGAATTTGATGCACCTAAAACTATACAAAATGGCCCTACGCTGTATTACATATTTGAAGATGGTTTCAACCTGCAGGTAAAGACACCTGGCCAACCTCCAGGTAAAGACCATTAGAGCCTCAGGACATGACTCTCCTCAGGTAGCCAAACCTCATTGTTTTCCCATTTCAGTTGGAAGCTTTACCTATCCCACCTTCATATGTGAAGATGTCCAAGCTGTGTACACACATCGGGACACACATTATTAGGTGAATAAAGGCAGGGAAATATGACTACAATTTTAGTAAAATAAAAATCCATGACTATATATCCTTTCTCAAATTCCTCTAACACTGCAACTTCAGTGTTCTCTTAATGAAAGTGTGCTTGTAAATATTAGTACATATCTATGCAGTTTATGCAAGTATGCATCTGTACAAATTCACAGTAAAATATTAACTGTACGTATTTCACACATTTGATAGGTAGGACATTGAAATAATTTTTCTAATATCCTAAATTTTACTTTTATAACCATGGAACATAGGTCTGGAATTTTTTCTCAGTCATCTAACCAGACTATTCTAATTTGGATTCAGGTATTGAAATATTTTTTAGCTTGAAGGAAGGTATAACAACAAGATGAAATAAAATCCATTTGTACTCCAAAATCAAAATTTCTTTGAGTGAAGAAAAAAAAAGCTGACTAAATATCATACTCTGAATCTATTTCTTCTTATTTACAACCATTGAATTAAAACAATAGATCAATTTAAGAATAAATTATGAAAGATTTCAACTATTCTCTGTCATATTTATTGCATTAATTCTTTTTGTTTGGTTTGTAGTAGGTTTTTTCCTAGTTGGCTAATCAGAAATTATGATTCCTTCAGCAATTTTTCATTGACCCTGTGGGCTTATTAGGGTCAAATAGCAAAAGTCATTATTTACATTCCTCAGCACCATTATTTACTTGACAATATTTACTTGCTAAGCAATATGGATTTCTGACCTGTACTGAAATCAATTACTTAAAAGAGCAAGGATGCTATTGGTCCTAGGGACGTAGATTTAAAAAATAAAAAAGAGAGAGAATTGGTCCACTTACCTGGTCATGCTGTATGTCGTGTCATTATAGACAGTATATTAATTGTTTGGGATACAAGACATGAGATCAAAGCTCCCTCCATGAGGATTAGTTCATGTCTTGGCCATGCTGTTCCCATTGCCACAGTAACACCTGGAGAACCTCCTCTTGCTTTGTGCTGCAGAGTCATTCTGTGCTGTCGACACGCAAAGTCCAGCACAGCTACTCTGTGGTTTTGACACAGCAGGGTTTATGAGTATCTACCTTAGACTGACACCTAAATGTGTTAAGTACCTATTTAATGTTTAGAACACAGGTATATCATTTGCTTTTATCATATTGAATAAGACAACACAAACACCATTTCTTTTTTTTTCTTTTTTTTTCTTTTTTTTTTTTTTTTGTATGAGAGTTTGTAAAGTCTTTCTAATTGACAAGTAATTTACATCCAATGAGACTCTAATACCTGTTGCTATACTGTGTCCTATACTCAGAATTTTGTGGTTTTCCTTCTTTGAAACTTGTATGTTCTGAATATTATTGGATGGAGTAGAAAAAGCAGTTTTAATTGACAGAGACTGTATCAAGGGGACAAGGCATCCTCCTTGTCCTGATAATTATTGATACAAAAACTCTGTATATAACAAGATCTAATGAAGGGATTGAATATTCTGATAAATGAAAAGGAAAGCAACTTTGCTGCTCTCAGCTCATTTTATTATACCAAATCATTGCCTATCTCACAGATTCTGACAACAGGTACTGTGCCAAAAATGTCATAATTAAGTGAGAAAAATAAGTGTAAATTCACTTTGTCATCTTCTTTAGGTCTTATGAACAACCTGTGGAATCAGAGATTTTAACAAACTTTCAGCTGACATGGAATGTCTTATTCTTTCTTAACTCTGAAATGTATTTGCATCAACTTCATAAATATCCAAAACAAACAAAAAATGCCAACAAACCTTTGAAACTGTGCACCGAAGCCATCCAGCTTAACTCTGGTCTGATCCTTCCATGCAGGGCCTCTCACTGAAATACAGATGCTAATTTCCAATGCCTTATTTGATTGACACAACTTTCCCCATGTATAAATTCTTTTTCAATGAGATAAATATATGAAAATTCAGTAGATATGCAGATGAGATTTTTCAGCAAACAAATGAGCTCATTTTGACTAGTTTGGATAGTAGCTGTCTGTATTAAATACAGAGTCTGGTTTTGGTGACCAGTGAAGTGAATATATCATTATGATATTTCCTGTCTTTTAAACCACACATCTCTTTTGCCTGTGTGACTATGTAAAATGGTACCAAACTTTTAGCAGTAATGATGTAAAGAAATATCATGAACAGGTTTATGCTTGGAATGATCAGGGATACAGAAAAAAGCCCTTCAGAACATCGTAAACACCTTTCTTACCTGTGTTTTCACACAAGTGTTTAAAAAAGTATTCCGAAACCCTATTATTTCTATTTTACAGATCCTAAAAGATAGTCTCACTACATCTCTATTTAGAAGTCTTCTCTCCAAGAAAAATGACCTTCAAGGAATTTTTTGTGTTAATCATATCAAGGCCTATATCAAGTGTTCCGAAGTCACACTATTAAAAATTTATATACCACAGTTAATACTCAGAGATATGGGGAATGTTCCTTACTTACCTTTTTGTCAGGGAGAAATTCCAGTACACTCTGCAGTCAATTAACAGTTAAACCTACCTGCTTCTTTCCACACAGGAATGAATTTTCTAACAATGGTAAGTGTCTGAAGCTGTGACTGCAGCAGAGCAGTGCAGGAGAGAAGAGATAATGCCCTATCAAATCACTTTCAGTGTTGGAGATTATAGGAACACCCAGGGCTGAACTTCCATTCAGCAGAAGTCATCCAAGAAAAAAGGATATAATGAGAGACTTCATCTTAGAGCAGTATGCTCCTCAGCAAGAAAAGACTGAAATTTATCTAACAGACTGCTGCTTATTTCCTGGGAGATGTTTGAATTGACTTTAAAGATAGCTGACTTGTTATTCCACTGGAAGGGCAGAACAGAGAAAACAAAATGAAACCAAGCTAGAATGAGAGCTAAAGGAGAAGGAATGCTATACTTAGGGGCTTTTTTGTTTGTTTGTTTGTTTGTTTTTTTGTTTTTTGGTTTTTTTTTTCTTGTCTGCCTCAAAATAAAGCAATTGCTTTTTACTTTTTCCCAGTCTTCGTATTTTATTACAATAAACTTATTTTATTTCACTTAAAAGTTTGCCTAGTGCTTCCGGATTCTCCATCACCACATAGCCCAGGGCTGAAACAAGGCATGGATTCTCAGCTGTGGCAATCTGAATCTTCTGTGAGTATCTTGGTCTGCATCCACCAGGAGGCAAGGACGTGATCCCTTGATCTGATGACAGAAGGGGCTGGACAAAGGTGTGAGTGTAACCCTGGCAAGTGTAAACCAGAGTGCTTTTGAGGCTGTTAGCATCATCTCTGTGTGCATCACCCCTACCTTATCAGGAAAGGATTTGAACAAGAGAGTGGCAATAATAATACTTTCCAGAAACTAAAAACACATTTAGAGGAGGTAGGATAATGTCTATACAAACCACAGCAACAGTGCCAAGAGGTAAATAATAGATATAAAATAATAACG
>VYZR01041059.1:0-10388 GCA_013400675.1 Oxylabes madagascariensis | reverse complement strand
CAGTTGGATCTGCTGTAACACCAGGCATTCAAAACCTGCTGCAGTCAGTGCTGGTTCTTGCACACTTGTATGCCTGGTGCTAAGGAGGCTGGGAGCAGGAGCGTATACCTGCAGTGTACTTTCCTGATGAAAAGAAAATAAGGGAAACAAAAATACCTGTTGGTATTCAGGGGTGTTTGGTTGCTCTGTCCCCAGTGCCCAGCACAGTGGGTGCGTTGAAGGCTGAGGGTCTTCGTTTGCAAGTGTGCCTGCTCTTTGAGGAGGGCAGCTGTGGAGGCACAGACCAGACGTGGGTGTTCTGGGTTAGGGAGGAGGTGATGATAACTGAGCCTGTTTGGGTTTCCCAGCCCGACACTCTTTGCTGTTTCTAGCCTTATCAGTTACTGCTGTGCTGCTGGACATGCTTTCCACCTTGAAATGTTGCTTACAATCCCAGGTGTGCCTTCTCTCTGTTTCAGGCACAGGGGCCATCTCAAACCTAGTCATACCTTTATGGTGGAAGATACTTTTCTGATTGCGACGTTGTCTTATGTTCCTCTTTCCTCCCCAAGCTCTAAGTGGTGTTTGGGAAGATCCCCTGGTTACAGCAAAGCAGGAAGGAACCGAAATAATTCTGAGGTTCAGTTTGCTGTGCTCTACAAAACAGGCTGCTAAAAATTGATACATACCCATGAATTCATGTCTTGAATACCTTTGTGTGACATCATCAAATTGCACTCATTTGTGAATGACTTGTACCCTTCAAACCACTTAAAAAAAAGTGATAAAGATAGTTTTGGCAGTAATGTGATCCCCTAACATTACTCAGGGGGTTGTTTTCTTTTTTAATGAGACCAGATTTGTTTGTTTGCTGTCTAGAGACTCAGTTTCTCAGGGATTGAGCCAGATGTGAAGCCTTTTGAAGAAAAANCTCCAGTCTTTCCTCCCAAAACAAATCCCTGCTGTCACGTCCTGTGCTTGCTCTGGCTGGAGTCAGCCCTTTCTGCAGGGGTGCAGAGCAGCAGGGGAGGCAGGAGCACCAGCACTGCCCCATCTCTACTGACGCTGCCCTGTCTGATGCCTGGTAGAACCACAAAGGCTTTTTTGTGATGGTTTCCTATTGGCAGCTCGCAGCTCTGATACACAACACCAGGCTCAGAAACTCCCAGCAGATGGATGCATTGCTAACAGCAAAGATTCTTGTTATCCATCCTTAATCAGGTCCAGAGTGAGACCTAATTCAACACATTTTCAGCATTGATGTAATGCCTCCAAGTCATGCTGGAATGTCTTGGGCATGCTACAGTTTTGTCTTCAGGCCTGCATTTTTATCTTTCCATGGATGCATGCCTACTAGAATGTTTGAATTAGAAATACATTAATTACTGCCACTTGCCTGGTGCTGTCAAGGTCAGTAGCTACAAAGCAGTTGGCAGATTTTGCACATGCATTTCCTCAGCAGTGTCACCCTTGTATTTGAGCTCTCCTGGCTAGGAGAGCTAACTTTCCTCCTGGGATAGCATCTGAGGAACATTTTGAGTGTCACAGTTGAGCCATCCAGAGCTAATGGACTTTGAAAAATAAATGTAGTGATCTTTAGCAGGTGATCATAAACATTCCTAAGCTGATTTCTCATGGCAAAATGATAAACACGTCTGATAAGCTGAGTTCATCTTTTCTTCCTGACTTCATAGTTTACTACTTCCATAAAAAAAAAGAGTGGATTTCATTCTTTATATTTTATATAACTTTGTTCCAACTGACTAGATCAAAATGCAAGAAGGTGCAGGAAAAAATGAATCTGTATATTTATAAAGCAAATAAACATGGTTTGTGTGTCACAGTTCTGTAAAATGCTGGTGTTCCAAACTAAAGAAACAAACAGAGGCAGAGGGTTCCCAGTTTCCTTATCAGGGAGAGCAATGCATGTTGATACTCTTGAGCCTGTGCTGTGCATTTTTTGTGAGACACATATTCAATAAAATTTCCAGGTTGAGCCCTTTTTCCTAAGCTTGGCATTATTCGACCTGAAAAGTAATTGCAAGATTTCAGCTGACTTCCACGTGGACCTGAACCCTCCATCTGTCCGGGACATGCTGCTGGATAACTCTGAGCCCAGAGCAGAGGGCACCCAGGGACACTGTCCTGGCCAGAGCCTTGTGCATGGGGTTCCTGAGTCCTGCCTGCACTACATAAAACGGGTGAATATCTCACTTTCTCCTCATTCTGTGTCCCTGCGGAGGCTTTTCAGAGACTTTGAAGTGTTGTTATCCACTGTGTGGTAACCAGAAGCCAGCGTTTCTCTTGAGTTTTGGTCGAAGTTGCCACGCAGGGCTCACAGGCAAAGCTCCAGGGAGTTTTCCAAGACTTGGCCATGCTCAAGCCTGGCGAGCCCCTGTGGCCCATCCCCAGGGCAGGGTGTGTGTGGGGTGTGGGAAAGGGCAGTGGGATGAGCAGGGCCAGGCCCTGTGGTGCACGCTGGGGTCCTGCAGTGTGACAGCTGCTGCCTCTCTGTTGCAGGGGGTGTTCTCCGTGACCAACCCGCACGCAGAGATCTTCCTGGTGGCCCGTGTGGAGAAGGTGCTGCAGGGCAGCATCACCCACTGTGTGGAGCCCTACATGAAAAACTCGGACCCCGGGAAGGTACTGGCTGGGGCCATGGGAGTGTCGACTGAGTGATGCTGTCTGCTGCTGCAGGGAGTAGAGCAGGCTGAAACGTGGGTTGTTCTGTGGCTCTTCAATTTCTTTCTGGCAAATACAGTCTTTGTCCATTCTGTTTGCATTGTTCCCAGGCTGGCTTCATTTGGGCTATGCCCTCTGAGACTTGATTCCTTCCCCTGGAAAGAGCCAGAGGATTTTTAGAAAGAGCCAAGCATTTGGGCCAGACCTTTTCCCATTACACTTCAGCAAGCCAAACCCTAGGCTGGCAGGAAAAAGTGGGACACTTCATCCCCACAATGAAGTGTCTGCATAGAATCATGGAATCCTTTATCTTGGAAAAACCCTATAAAATCATTGAGTCCAACCATTAACCCAGCACTGTCACCCCCACCACTAAACCATGTCCCTAAGCGCCACATCTACACGTGTTTTAAATACCTCTACCACTTCTCTGGGCAGCCTGTTCAGTGCTTAACAGCCCTTTGAGTGAAGAAATTTTTCCTGACATCCAAGGGAGAGGCCCTGCTGCTGCCACCAGCATCAGTCTCTGCATCCAGGTGGAGCTGATGCTGCCTTGTTGCAGCCAGTCAAGAGTAGTTCCTGAAAAGTCACTTATAGAATACCTGGTTATGATGCCATTCCCTTGGCACACTTTGTAAGTCTGTATAGGATGAGCCAATTGCAGTCAGTTTTGGAAGATAAATTAATACCCTTGGCAAATAGAGCACTAATACCCTGACAGTTCAATCCTGAGGAGGTTTAACATGCTTTGCAAAGTAGCAGCTGTAGGTGGTGGGAAGTGACAGACAGGGATGTCTGTCAGCTGTGCTGGTGCCTGGGGAGCAGATGGAGAGATGCTCCTCCCTGGAGACTGCAGTGCCCTTCACTGCTGTCCCGGGGCAGCATCAAGGTCCTGGCCCTGCTGACCTGCCTCTCTCCTGTTTTGCAGACTGCCCAGAAGGTCCATAAGGTGGCCAAGCAGGTGTGCAGCCGTCTGGGGCAGTACCGGATGCCCTTCGGCTGGGCTGCCAGGTCAGTGCTCGGGCTGGGCTGTAACCTCAGGCTGGGCTCTGCCCACAGTGGGAGCTGCTGCTGCTGAGAGTGACCTGGGACACGGCTGGGCAAAGGGCCAAGTGACTGAAGTCAGTGAGGTTGCAGCCGAGGGCAGAGCTTGGCTCCAAGTCCCAAGAAAGAATTGGGATTGGCCTGAAATGCTCTATCTAGAATTAGAAACAAAATATTGAAAAGTAAACAGTGATGGGGCTGGGAAGGCAGTAACCTTCCCACTGACCTGTAGCTGCTGCTATCAGGGCAGAACATTTGGGGACAAAATACACCGTCCCATGCTACCAAGAGAATCACTGCAGGAATTCCCTCCTGGCACCAGCCATTGCCAGGGACGGGATGAGAGCAGAGGAATTCCCAGCCTGGCAGTGGCAATCAAACAAGGTTTGTTTTCTATCTTAAATTCTTCTTTAATTAATGTTCTTGGGAATGGCTGGAGGTAGCGATCCCATTCCCTTGCTGTTCCTTTACTGGGACTGGTAAGTATGTCAGTGCTAACTCTCTTGAATCTCAGTCAGAGGAAAGCAAGATCATCTACTGCCTTCTAGTGGTAAATTGCATTTTGGTGCTGACAAAAGGGCTGAGAATGGCATGGGAACACAGAAAGCTGTCACAGTGGGCTGGAGTCTGGGTGTATACTGCTTGCAATGTGTATTCTTAAACTGGATGTTCCTGTGATGCTGGCTGCTCCTCTTTGAGATGGTGGTTTTGGGATGCAGCTGGATCCCGGGGGCCAGCACTCAGCCTTCTTCCAAGTGGATCCTCACCCTTATGGTGAGCTCTGGGTGGGCATTGACTTTGGCTGGCTTCAGGTTTGTTCCTGCTGGGTAAGGAGCTGAGTGGACTGGTGCAGGGAGCTGTGTTGCTCTGCACCCCTGTGGGTCTCAGAGGAAAGTGCCTGCACAGAAGGGGACTGCAGATGCTTTAATGTTCTTATACACAGACACTCATTATTTTCAAGGGCAGAGATGCTGGTATTCATGCAGGGTAGAGTCCAGCCTCCTGCTCTGGCTTTAGGAGGAGGCTGATGCATGTGCCCGAACTGGTTTTTATCATGCACTGCTTTCCTAGGAGGATTTCTGTGCTCTGACCCCATATGCAAGTGGGAAGATGCTTTACCACTTGGTGTTAGTGGGAGGAGATGGAAGGGTGTTTGTGATTGTTGACCAGGCTTCGAAATGGGCTGAGTATGTCCTTCTGACCTGGCTGGAGAGAGGGGAATGGTAATGATGCCCCATGTGATTTCATGAGACAATTGCAGCCTGGGTGGGGTCTAAGCACCAGTCAGGGTGGGAGAGCAGTCAGGTCTGTGGTATTGGGAGCAGTCACAGGCCAGCGAACCTCTCATCTGATCAACTGCCTTTCAGATGTGCCAAAGACTGCAGTGTCTGTATATTTACCAACATTAAGAAAATATACCTCTTCTTTTCTGCAGACCAGTTTTCAAAGACTCCCAGGGCACTCTTGATACTGATGGAAAATTCTCACCCCTGTACAAGCAAGACAGTGGCAAACTCTCAAATGAAGATATGCTGAAGCTTTTAGCTGAGTATAAGAAGTAAGTGTGAGAGACTGATGCAGGGGCTGGGCGGGCATTTTGACATGCATTTTTAAACAGTTAAGCGTAAGCATGAGATGACAATTTCTAAAATACTTGAAGGGTAGCAAAAAATGCTGATGATGTGCTCAGCACCTGAACTTTCAAGGTTCACACTCTTGTTCCTCTCTCCCTAACACAGGCCAGAGAAGACAAAACTGCAAGTTATTCCAGCCCAGTTAAATATCATCATCAAAGACGTCCCGCTAGACTTCTCAAGTAAGGATCTTGGATCTTAACATAAGTGCTGATGGCCTGAGCCTCAGGAGTTAATGCTTCTAGGGGGAATTTTGCTGTTTCATTAACAAGAGTATCTCAGAGCTGCAATGAGAAATGGGTAGTTCAGCACAACCACTGACTTGTAAGTCTTTCTGATGCATACTGTGGAGGAGATGTGGTCCAAGTGCAGAGATTTACCTGAGGGATTGATCTGCTTCACAGTTGGGCCATCACATCCTAAATCCAAAGGAAGCCAGCTGCCTGCTTTTGCACCAATCTCATATGACATTTTTGATCCATAACATTGTAGGGCTTTACAAACACGGTCGGTGTTTCTGATTCTTTACCTTGGATTTAAAGAAACTGAAGCAAAGAAAGGACTTGTGATGCATTCAGTGTCATTCCATAGGCTTTTGGCAACTCCTGTCACAGGTTATGTAGGCTAATCTCCTGTCCAAAAGGCTTTTCTAGTGGACCTAATTTTTTCTGTTCTTATTCTCTTCCAGATTGTTTCACAGCTTCTTATATTCCTATAAAACCTTTTGAGAAGGGCAGTCAGGACATTGCAGTTGAAGTGGAGGAGCTTGTCCCAGAAGTTGCAAAATACTGTTACCCCTTCACGGTCTACAAAAACCACCTCTACGTCTACCCCTTGCACTTGAAGTACGAGAACCAGAAGGTGTTTGCAAAGGTGAGTGACCCGGGAAGTGACCTGGGCAGTGGCCTGGGGAGTGACCTGCAGCCAGGCTTGGTGTGGGCTAGGGTGACGCTGCTGCTCATCCTTCTGTTCTCCCTCGTTTCAGGCAAGGAATATTGCTGTCTGTGTTGAGTTCAGGGATTCAGATGAAGCTGATGCCAGGCCATTAAAGGTGGGTTAACATTACCTGTTAACGGAGCTGCCATTTGGCCACTGCTGGGTGTTCTGTCCCAGGCAGGCTGAGCAGGGCAGGAGAAAAGCACTGAGTTTCCATGATCACTGGTTTAATTTGGCCAGCTGATTTAGGGTGGCAGGGCCCCGAATTCAGCTCTTCATTTGTGTTTCCAGTGCATATACGGCAAACCCGGGGGCCCTCTGCTGACCACAAACGCATACGCTGCCGTGCTGCATCACAACCAGAGCCCGGAGTTCTATGATGAGATAAAAGCAAAGTGTGGGAAACAGCAGATTTTCCTGGATGCTACAATGCCAAGGGGCTTTTCAGGATACCTGTTTTTCCAGGGCTGGGTGAAATATGGGTAAAGATAATCACCAGCCCTTTGGCTCAGCAGAAGGGCTCAGCAAAGCCAGAGCCAGTGTCAATTTTTAATGTCAGTTTGTTTTCTGCTGTCTTTACTGTCACGCTTTGTGCACTCCAATCATACACCCCCATTAATAAGTAATGTTGCAAATGTGATGAAAATGTTAGGAGTTATTTAAGATGGGTAAGAATGTGTCCTGTGTTATTGCATACAACATAACATTTGTGAAATGAAATAGAACTAAAATATTACTTCACAACTAAAAATACAGCCTGATCTGTCATGATATCATTTTAGATTAAAATTGAGCTTCCAATTCACCTCCATCAAAAGCATCATTTGCTTTTCACCTTCTATCATGTCAGCTGTGAAATTAATACAAAGGCAACATCGAAAAAACAAGACACCGTTGAAACTCAAGGTATGTTCAATGCTTAAATTACTTCTGTAGGAGTGTAAAACGCCAAGATAAAACAAATGTAGGGACATGAAAAAAAAAGTGATTAACATACCAGTCTATCTGAATTTTCTTTTCTAAAAGCAACCTAATACAAAATTGTAGGTCTAAAATGGAATAAACTCAGTGTTTGTAGTTTATGTTAAAGCTCAAATTTTTGCTGCAGTCTGACAATTCTTTTTGTATGTTCCTGACTTGACTTGCACAAAAGTGCTGTTGTCAGGCAAGTCACCAATAAAAACTTGCTGCAAGATCAGGGTCTCACGGGCTGATCCTGCCAACACTAGGATTGTGTACACCTGGGTCCCACTGGTTGGGAAGCCTCTCCCTTCACCCAGTCCTCAAAGGACCCGCATGGTGCACAGCCGTGGCTCACCCACTGTTCCTGGTCTGTGCTGTGTCTGAATTTTGCTCACCAGATAAAAATTCCTTTAATGACACTGACGTGGTTGATCCCCTGCTGAAGCCACTTGCAGAACTGCAGGTTTGGACTTCCCTGGGGTGAGACAGAGCTCTTTTTGAGCTGTGTGTACCGCTGTGTGTCTGCTGACTCTGCTGCCGTGGTTGCCTCCGCAGTGGGATTCGCCTGGGTGCCGCTGCTGAAGGACGGGCGGATTGTCACCCTGGAGCGGCACCTGCCCGTCTCATCCAACCTCGCCCCTGGATACCTGGGGCTCGGGGACACGGACTCACGGAAGGTAGGAGGGCCTTCCATTTAGAACGGAAAAGGAAGAGGGAAGCTGAGCTTTGTTACCACTGTAAATTCCGGATTTCTGTTGGTGCTTTGCTCAGCTGAAAAGATCTCTACTGCAGGGCACTTCAAAAGCTTAAAGTTCTTAGGACAGGAGACAGGACACCTTTAATTCCACGTTTTCTGCTTTTGTGGGTTGCAGAAGGTATTTCTGTGGCAGGCTGGGCTGTTGCAGATGGCACAGAGCAGGAGAGTAGCCCGTGCTCTGTGTGCATGTTTTCATGGGAAAGGTGGAGTTTGTGCGGGGGATGAACCCCTTCTTCCACCCCAGCCAGTACTTTCTGACCAGGTCTCTGCACAGAGCCACCTTCTCACCACAGTCTGAAACCAAGTACTTGGATGTTGTCTGTTCACAGCAGCCCAGCGTGGACGCAAAGTGGGTGGATGGAGCAAAGCCGCTGTTTAAAATCAGAATCCATTTGGACTCAACCATTTACACCCAGGTAAGTCAAACACCTTAAAAACTTCCAGCACAGATGCAAAGGAAGAGACTGATGTGTCTCTACTACAGCTAAGCTGTAGGTGGTGTGGGAGAGAGGGCCCTGATTCCTGGTTTGCGAAGCAGCACTGAGATTCTTCTGAAGCAGCATGGCTGGGATTACTTGCAGGGATCTGCCCCTTGGCTGGATGGGATGAGATAATTGTGTGACTGAATGAGCCTAGGGAGAGGCTGCTGTTTCCTTGGCCAATTGCACTAGATTGGCAAGACCAAGGAAACATTTGAGCAAATGGCCTGCTTCAATGATGCAAAAGAGAGAACTGGTGGATGTGAGAGGTTTCCCCAAACTGTAGAATCATTAATGTTGAAAAGACCTCTAAGGTCATCGAGTCCCAGCTAGTATTAGACTTTCTATTAATTTTTTTTTTTTTTTAAAGTTCTCTGACAACAGCAGACACAAAGAAACAGTCCTGGTTTCCCTTTGAAAGCAGTTCAGGCTGTTTTACCAAGTCCTAGTGTGTTCTGATGTCTTATGGTAGTGGTGGACTTCCCTAAGTTTGATGTAATGTACAGCAAAGATCCCCAGCACGTTCTCTAGGGCACGTCCAGTCAGCACTGCTCCCGGGGGAATGCCCTTGGCTGAATTTCATCAGCTACATTTACATTCAAAGCAAATGGTTTTCAGCATCTAATTCTGTTTTGGAGATTTACTGATTCTGTATGGCACTGAGAGCAGCACAGTAGTTGTGCTTCCCACCAAATTACATTTCCAGATGCTTTTCAGAATTAAAAACCCAGTAATTAAATCTAACCTTGGAGAAGAAGAGTCTGTCTCAGATGGACAGTAGGAGGCTGGTGATGCAGGTGGTGAGGCAGTTTCTGTGAGTTGCAGCTGTTGAGAGGGCTTCTGTTTCTCCAGGACAGTGTTGGTTGGAGATTGGGGCTCAGGGTAGTACAACCACAGGAGAATTTTAGCACTGCTGGAAGTGTTGTGCTTAATATTGAGGTTAGTTGGGAGCCAGGGGCTGAGCAGTGGGTGGGTATGTTGGAAAAGACAGAGAGCAGTGCTGGGAGATGGCAGCTGGGGATCAAAAGTGCCACTGGCAGGGACATGGGGTTTGCTGGGGGCATGGCTCACTGCTGCAGGTAGGTCACCAGATTCCCAAGTGCAAGCGGTGAAGTAGGGGCTGACAAATGTTGAGGCTGCTGAATTGAACTTGTTTGTCTCTTCCAGGATATGCACTTGCACAACTTCTTCCACTACTGCCAGCTGGTTCAGGCAGGAGCTAAGGAAGTGCCAGGAGAGCTTGTTAAATACCTAAAGGTGAGCAGTGCCTGTCCCTGGACTTCATTCGTGTTTTTGCAGACTGTCAGCAAATACCCAAAACCCTGCCCTGTGGGAAAAGAGGGCCCCTTGCTGAGGCCAGGGCCTTGAGCACTACCCTTACTTTTGCTTTATCCTGTCAGATGGGCTAGTATTTAAATGAAATGTTTTCTCTGTGCCTACATTCATTTTATCTTGTCAGACGATTTTCTGTGTGCTGCTTCCCTCTGCCTTCCGCAAGGGATAAAACAAGCAGTCAGCATTGCTCTGCCATGCTCATGGCAAAGCTCTCTCCTGGTGGACTCACACACTCCTCCCTTGCTGCTCTAGGTTTGATTAGGCCCTTTAAACTGTAGCACAATTCCTTCTTTTCTGGAAGCCCATTTGAAACAGGAATTTTTTTCAGGTTGAAAAAGATACATGAGATTATCAGCCAGTTAAATTTGGGCAGAGGTGATGTATGACCTAGACCCAGCTTTTTGGTAATCACTGCAGCATGAGTAAGGGCTTTGGAGCAGGTCCAGCAAGGGCTTCTGCAGGGAGTATTATTCTTGTCTATTTACTGTTTCCTGCCATAACTGCCTGTTTTTGAGAGTGCTGCTGTAGCAACAGCTCCACTTCCAGTGGTGGGGATGTATCACCACAGGGTTACTTAAT
>VYZR01041056.1:55688-84501 GCA_013400675.1 Oxylabes madagascariensis | reverse complement strand
CCCTTTTCTCTCTTCAATTTTCTTCACAAAGGCTGGAATTGGCTCAAAAATGTCTTAAAGAGAACTCAAATTTTGTGGAGTAGCACTGTTGAAAAGAAGGGTAGAACAGAAGAAAACCCAAGGACTTTCAGCTCTGAAGAAGGCGATGACAAAGCGGTGCAGCAGATATATTAACACAAAGCAACTTCTTTTTCATCTGTTTCATGCTGCAAATGCCTATCACTTGCTCTAATTTTCATTGTCATGAGTTGTTCTAAGTTAAGGGGCTGTGGCCCATTCCCTAAATGTCTGTAAGTGTGCACAAATTGAGAGGTGATGGATAAGTGTCACTACTTCAACCCCAGACACTTGGAAGCTGCAACAGGTCATGGTGTGAACCTGAACAACTTCAGATCCTCTCTGGGCTAAATGCACATTGTCTCATATGGTTATCAAACTATGAAATCACGACTGCTCTTGCTTTTAAGGTCAAGGGAAAAAAATAATCCCTATTGTGTATTATTAAGGGAGAAGTTGGAACTAGAAGATCTTTAAGGCCCCTTCCAACCTAACCATTCTACTAAGCAGGGCTGCCAGAGCACAAAAAAGATGGTCACAATTGTCTTAGCATAGGAGATGTGGGCATAGACAGAGTGTGCGCTTATTCATGTTCATACAGTGGCACAACAGAAAAAGGAGAAAAAAATCCAGCTGTCATTCTAGGCCCCTGCTTAATCCTGCAGATTGTTCCTATTCCAAAAATTATACAAACGTTTTTAGATTAATAAGGCCTAAGAAATGACATTATGCACTGCCTCTGGTCCCATTAAACACAGGGTATATTTCAGCTTGCTGCGGTGAGAACTGGTAAGAGAAGCAGAACATACGGTGGCACAGGAAGACAAATGCAGAAAGATCAGGAGATCACTAAGCAGGTGATTGAGTCACTGAAATGATGGCCCTGCCAGCAAGACCAGCAGGAGCTGGTAAAGCAGCAGACACCAACCAGCAACACTTCTACTCTACCTAATTAATTGATATAAAAGATCTATCTATTGGAGAGAGAGCACGAAAACCACTGTAAAGCTGGAACATTGCTAAAAGCCACTGATCTGCAATTTTTTCTGATTTTCAAAGTATGAGTTTATTGCTGGGCTGAACACACCAAGGTAGGGCAGGTACATCAAAACTGGCTCAGGATGTAAGGCAAGGCATGGTGGACTCCAAATATTTTTAGTTCTCTGAGACAGTTTCTAGTTCATGGAGAGAAAAGAATCACCTGATTGCTGCTCATTCTAGTCTGCAAAACAAAGCTGTTGGTCTCATTTTGTTCTTTATAGACAGGTATGCTCATTATCCAAAAATTACCTACCAGATTTATCACTAATTAGCTCAAGTGCTGGCCATCTTTGCCCAGAGATGTAAACGGGAGAGGAACACAGATGTTAAAATACCAGTTTATCCTCAGATTTTGCTCGTTTTCTATCTTTTTTTTTGGTCCTTCATTGTGCTTTCTCTTGTACTTCATTGTCAGNAACACTTTCTCACCCCGGCTGCTCTGGAAAGCGCTGGCAGCAGTTCATGTACTTCTCCCCAGTCTCTCTCTCGCAGCTCCCTGTTCCCCTTGTTGACATTGCCTGTGAACCATTTCCACGCCTGAAGCAGCTTTACAAGGTCTCACAACAGCTTGCAGGAAGTGATACAACCGCAAGGACTTTGTTGTTGTTGTTGTTGTTAAAATACTGAAGACGTCAAGAACAAAAAAAACCCCACAGAGCCAACCGGAGAGTTAAAGGTTATCTGAGCCCTGAGGGGGGCAGAGAGGAGGGCACGGCAGGGGAACAGCTTGCACAGCAGTGTGCAGGCTGGTGGCACTTAGAAAAAGTGGCATTTTCTGCTGGAGAAAGGCATTGCTGCCCTTATCACCTTCCATTACCGGCTGTGCAGCACCTCGGGGTGCCCCAGCCAGTGATTACATCTCCCTCCCATCGCACAGAGAAATGTCCAGCCACTTTCCTTGGCGAGCACTTACAGCAAAATGGATTGAAAGGTTTTCAGGGTTTTGGTAAGACTTGAAGGTTAGTGCAGAGGCAAAACAGTGAGGGAATTTAGACAAACACACAAAACTCCTAATGTTTCCATTCCTCTTTGAGTCTCTCTCTTCTCCAGGAGAACTGCAAATCTCCATCCCACCCTGCCCACATCCACTGATCCAGGCACAGTCAGGCTCCAGCCGTACCATCTCCTCTGATCATCTTTTTTTCTGAAAGGAACTAATTTGCTGTGCAAACCCTAGGTACTCTTCACCAGCCCACTTCTGTGTGTCCCCCTGCTAGTGGAGTCTGCAGGTGCTGGGAGCAGTTCCAGACCCTTCCCTGCTCCTCTCACCCCACACCCCTGTGCTGGGGGTTAAGTGGTTATTGACCATCACTCAGGCAGTCTAGAGCAGGCTGTAGTAAACAAGGTGTGACTTCTGCCCACCTGGTTCCTTGGTGTTTAATTGAGCAGATTTTTCCATGCTCACAGTATGTTTTGTGTGTGAGTGCCTTCTTAATTTTTCTTCCAGTTCTACTCATTGAAGCAGTAAATCGGTGCTGATCAGTGAGATGCTGAACTGCTTATTTCCTTCTATTCTGAATACCTACAGGAAACAGTTTTGAATTTCTCCTGTGTTTAACTCTGCCTCAGGATGGAACTCAGGTGTTTATTTTTCTACAGTGATATTTTAACTTCCTTTTCCTCTAAACAGAGACAGTGGGTCTTTATAAAAGGTGTGAAAAACATCCAAGAGCACTTTCAGAAGCAGAGCAGAAGCTACCTGTGTAGTCAGACTGAAGGAGCTTTCCCATACTCTTTATACATCATTTCAGCAGAAAAAAGTATACTCTTCCCTTTTGCTCAAGTGATTTTCATTCTGTTTAAAGCAGGATTACAAACCCACTGCAAGCCCCTGAGCACTGGCAAAGACATGCCAGTTGGTGCATTCCTGACACACAAGCCTTTTAGAAACACACCTCACTTTTCATGGGTAGCAGCCACTCATATTAACTCCTCTTTTAAAAACCAAAATGAAAACACAATGGTAACACAAACATGAAAATAAATCTCCCATTATCATGTCTATGCATTGGATGCAATGACAAGTGCAGAGCTCAGGAAATTAGCAACAAAGGTGCATCTCGTGAAGGCAATTACTGCAGGCAGAGTGCAGTGTTAGATCTAAGGACATCGTGAAGGGCCGAAACAAGCTTAACCCCATCCAAAGGACAGCAGGAATAGGGAAAGGCAGCAGTAAAACCTTTCTTCGTAAACCATTCTAAAGTTACTTTCATTTTGACAAGCTCAAAACACCTGCCAGTTCCTTCCAGAACAGCGAGCTGACATATTGAGAGCTCCGGCTAAGAGCGTGTTTTAAGGAGAGTGATCCAGTTTCCTCACATATGAATGACTGACTTCGCAGGCTGTGAGATTTTCATACCATCACACTGCATCACCAAGGTTTGATTTATTCAGTAGCAACACCGAAATGTGTTTCATCTCTCTCTTGATAACACCCGAATGCGGAATGGGTGAACATATCATCAGCTACTCACTGATATAAAAACACTGGGATTTATGGAAGTAAAAAGCCAGGGCTTTGGGAAGGGTTATTATTGTAAGTGTCAAATCAGCATTTAGACCTATGTCTCTCTTTTTCTGATGCTAAAAAAAGTCATGCTATGCCATCATTCTTTCACCTGGGAAATAAAAATATTGTTATGAAAGTGTATATTGTTAAAAAGGACTTAGCACTTTTCTCTGGAGATTTTCCTCATAGACCACTGAAATAATTTTACAGGAAGAGTGAGGAAGGCTGGCAATGTCCTCCTCTTATGCGTGGGTAAATCATGATACAGACAGGTTAAGCAACTCACCCCCAAAAGGCAACGATTAGCAAATTTGTCTTCAGTTTCTACACTTTGAACACTCACATTTCTTTCCACGTGTCACCTCAAATGGTGTTTGTTATAGAGGAGACAAAATCGATAATCAAGACTGTGACCATGTAAATATTGCAAGGCAACAACTTCAGCTCTGTTTTTTTCCAACAGCTTGTCTTCAGAATGCCTTTTCAGCCTATGCCATCATCAATGAAGGGAGAATAAAAAGTTCCAAGATGCAGCTTTTGGAAGTAATCCTTGGGATCTGGACACTTCCAAAAGGAACACTGGATTGGGGGGGTTTGTTAATTTAGGAGCTGCTGAACAGGAGTGACTGTAAAGAGGCATTGTGAACATATAGCAATGCATTGTCTCTCTCTCTGGAATCCCACTTGTAAACCCACAAAATATTTCTGTTGACAACAATGAGCATTGCATTTTTTTTTCTTTTTTGAGGACATAATAAGTATTTCTGCTTTTTGATAGAGGAAGTACAAAATACACAAAAAAAAATCTAATTCATTAGGATTTTTATAAAATAGTTTTTTTGTTTTAAAGGTTATAATAAAATGAGCAACCTGCAATACCATGGTATCATTTCAGCTAAGTTCTTGGCAAACACAGTATATACTGAGATGATATCTGCTCCTTCAGATTAAATATATCTCGTCCTCAGATTTATACTGGCAGTTTATGGGTTCTGCAAATGACTGTCTCAGCACTGCAAAGTAATTCCACCCTGTCATATTTGTCTTTGGAAATTGTAACAAATTATGGTGATTTATAACATCAAACTCAACTCTTCCATTTTTTCCCCAGATGGGAACGTTGCTGATGGCGAGATGCTGGGCCATCCATTTCGGCTGTGTGGAGGGTGACAGTGAAACATGTTTCATCTCTCTTGCCTGACACTCTCTTTCCCTTTGAGGGGAGGCTGTCAGCATAACTCAAACTGTCAAGGCACCTTTGTAAGGGGCCTGAAACAAATCTAAAGCTCTGCTACCTGCATGCCTACTAATGAGGTGTGACTCCCCAGCCCTGCCTGCCTGGCCTCCATGAAGCTCAGTGCCTCTGACCCCTCCTCAGTCAATAGAAGTCGAACCATCATTTGTCTTGGAGTCAGGACAGGCAATGATCAGAGGAGGAAACTTGGGGGACACTCCGTGTGTACTCCTGCTTTGCTGTGCTTTGTCCAGGAAAAATACATCTTGTGGCAGCACTCTGAGAGCTGAAGGAAAGCCCACCTGGGGGTTAAACCAACCTTGAAATACTCTGTTAACCACTTGCCTAAGGCAAGTATGTTCTTTCTGGCAAGTCAAGCACTGAGAATTTTTTCAGTAAAGTATTTCTTCCCATAAAAAAGGATGAATAATAGATTATGTCCTTTAACTGAAATTTTTCCTGGTAGCTTTTTAAAGCAGTATTGCAGGAGGATGCCAGATTAATCTCAAAATAAATATGTTACTGCTTCTAACATTAGAAAGGGAGAGAAAGACCTGGTTCAAGTAGTGTGAGATAGGCGTAGCTTTATTTTTGCAAATTAACCCATGGAAGTTTTCCACTGGGAGCAGGAAGATGCTGCTTACATTTTGCAAGGTCCAGACCTCTATCTTAAGATATGCCATTATATTTTGGCAGTGTCCATTTTGTCAAAGAAAGCAATTCCCAGGAATCCTTGCCTGCAGGGTCCTGTGGAATGGCAGAAGCAATATATGACACAAATAGGCTAAACTAGAGCCAGCTCTCAGCCCACCTTGGGAAGATGAATTGCTCTCAAGTTAGGAGCTCAGCAAAAATTGGTATTTATTTGCCACCAATGATGGTGTTACAGATCCCAGCTTATGGCAGAGATTACTCACAGCGCTGTACAGAGGGAAAAGTCAGGGAGGGGAAGGGGAGGTTTTAACACCCTCCATCAGAAATATTTCCTGAGCTGCCCCTGCTTCAGTAAAATAGATTTCACATGATGTGAGTGAAGAAATGGAAAGCTGAGGAACTGAAACATCCAACATCTACCAGCCAACTTGGATGTAAATGTGTCATGTGTTTGATCAGAGGAGTAGCAGTGCTTCAGTCATTCCAGCTGTGTAAAAGAGCCCTGTGTTTCCTGCAGTGGCTGGGAGGGTGTGTTCAGTGATTGCCAGCACCACACACAAGCAAAAGAGAAATAAATTGATCAAGGATACCCTAGACACTTGCACCCTCCAAGATTAAGTAAGCAAGTAAATAAATACATAGAACAACTGTCAAGTGCGATCAGTCCTGAGATTATTCTTGAAAAACTGGTTTTATTTCTCACCTCACCATAGCTGCAGAGAATTATCATCCGACAATTTTTGCTTATTTTTACAGCAGCTTGACAAAATGTGTGCAGGCAAGTCTGTATGTGTGTATTTATTTTTAACATGCTAAGTCTAACATGCCACATGTAATGTGGCAGCAAAGGAAATAATTTCACCAAAATTACATAATACAAAACAAATAATTGGAATACCTACATTAGATACAATTTGCATGAACATTGCATTGTACAATTGCTGACATGCTGCAGAGCGGTATTAGGTTTAAAGTAACTATGTTTAGAAAGCAATTTGCAGAATTTCTGCTCTTTTTGCTGGTTTGAAAAGCAGTGATAATATGTTTTTTTCAGCTGACAAGCGAACAAAAAACAATAATTGAATGGTACCATTTTACCCACAAGGCAAGCTGATAATTAGAGGTTTAACAGACAGTTTGGATTTAATCTGAGCATGGGCAGCTACTCCTTCTGATTTTTTCTTGTTGTTGTTTAGGGACCAAATAAAGCTGTGTGTTTTGTGGTCCTGTTCCTCCCCCCTTTTTAAGAACAATGGGAAAACCAAGTTATTTGTTATCCTGATTAATGTCTGACACTGCCCTCCCAGAATGCAAACATGGAGAATGGTTATGCACTACAGGGCAATGCCTGAAGAATGTGAAAAAAAAAAAAAGTAAGGAAAAAAAGGGGAAAAAGTAACTTGGGCAGGGAACAGGCATCCATGCCAGGGCACAGCTTTCCAGGGCACAGGAAGGGTGCCCAGCCCAGCCTCCTCCCTCTCTGCAGGGCGGTGAGTGGGAGGTCACTGGTGGCACTTGTGCTGCCTCAGCATTGAGGAGCTTGCCCTGCAGGATGAAGGTGATGCATCTGTGGGGTGCATGCTGTCAAAATCCCTGAAAGTCCTGCCAGGGAGAGGGAGGAACAGACTGACAGCACCACCCAAACGGCAGGCAGGGCACAGCTCAGCGATGGGAAGTGCCCCAAGTCACACCTTCAGGCGTCACCGATCACCACAGTGGATTCCCAGCCCATCTCAACTCACAACATGAAACCTGGGCCAAAAATGATGATACTTTTTTCAGGTCAAAAGGTGCAAGATGATGCCCCAACTATTTCATATTCTCCTTTTCCAAGAGGAATAGCTGTTCTTTCAGTCCAATGAGCCTTTTTGCAACAGCAGGTTTTACTTATGCTGATCCCTGGCTGAATTTTAAGGAGTTATATTACTGATCTCAACAGTAAAATAAAACTACTGCTGAAAAATACAGGCTATTAAACACTAATGAGTATATAAACCTATTTTATAAAACCACAGAGAATTCCTGGAGGGCTAGTCAGACCAGACAAAGAGTGAAGACTATGCAGGCCATTCCCTTTCAAGCAATTTCCAATTGGTTTTATATCATGTCCAGAAGTGGAATTCTGGTTTTGCTTTTGGCTTTTAATAGTTTATTGTGCCTGAAATTAAAGCATCTTCAGAAATCTTAGGCTTAATTGGAGACCAATTAAGAACTTCAGCAATATACAGATGATAGTACTCATTATTAAACATGTTTATTCCCCAAAGAATTTACATTGAATAAAAGCATTCTCTTTGCTTTAACCCTTTGGGGATGTAACCCTTTACATTTGGGGATGTAAGCTGGAGACTAAAAAACTTTATAGCTCACTGTTCACCTTACAGATGATTTATTTTCTTTTAAAAGATTTGTAAACTAGGCAGGATAGGTGAAGTTTGAAGTATCAATTATTTTTCTTGAAATAAAATTAGAAAAAACACAGCTTTTTCATTTGAAGACTATATTAATACCTAATGCATAAGTCATTATTAATATTACTTTAATGAGTACCAAGTGAATTAATGATGGCTCGCTGCTTATTTTAAAATTATTCAAATTTTTTATGTTTATTCTCAGCTCAGCCATTATGCCCTTTTTATAGGACATGTGCTTAAAGAGCAGTTGAATTCAACCTGTGATAGAAGCACAAGAAAAAGTCATTGGGAAAAATAGTTCACATGGGAACAATTAGCTTGCAATATTCCCCACTATTTCATCCCTTGCTTTAAATGTATATGTCAGAGTGGACATTTTCCATTCCTCTGTTAATTGACAGAAATAGTGGCTCGTGTACTTTCAGAGGCTGCCTGCTCAGACTCCAGAGCACTCCTTTCTCTGGAGATGAAAGAAAAGAAAATCAAATGTGATTCTTCCAAATAAGAATGCAGTGTATTACCACTCGGTTATTAGGGAAGAAAAGTACTCCTCTGAATGCCCAACATCAAGGTCTAATTCCTAGACCTACCACAGTAATGAAAGTAATGAAAGTCACTGACAAAGTCACTTAATCTCCCCATGCCTCAGTATCCAAAGTCACAAAAATGAGTCTCAAGGCTAGAGGGAACTCAAACTATGTCTCATGCTAAAAACATTAATAAATTTGACATGAAACCTGCAGTCTGATTTTCTGAGACTGTTGCAGGACTTCTGGGTGAGTGGTACATGCTGAAATTCAAGCCGTTGCTTCAGGTTGTAAAAACACATTGAGGAGACAGGGTTTGGGAACGGCTGCCTGAAGGTTTTGTGCTAAATTTCCAGTAGTGCCCCATTTCAACCAGCCTAAAGGATGTCTTCTCAGGGCTATGTGTAGCCTTAACTTGTTCTCCACATCTTGGAGTTCACATGGTCACTTTCACATCCACCATGGATCCCCACATGTCCAATTTCATGATATCCATCATTGTGGAAAAGAAATCTCTTGGCTGAGCTCTTCAGAGACGTCAGGGTCATTCTCAGTCCCTTTGGAGCCCATAGGAATATCTAATCAGGCAAATGCTCTGGCATGTGTTGCAGACTGAAAGGACCCAGTTTTGGTGAGCAATAGGACCACTGTGATCTCTCATGAACCACATCCAACACTGGTTTCCTTACGACAGCAACCCAGAATTGATCATGGAGCTTTTGCAGCCCTTGCAACTGCTATCAACAACTCCAGAAATAACAAACTACATGTAAGAGTTATTTAAATACCCCAAAACCAACATTGCATTTTATCATGAGGAACTGGTGCACAGCTTCTTTTACATTCAATTTGTGACGCCAAGAGGTTTAGTAACATGTTGCCTACAGTCACAACCCAGAATAGACTTGCCATTTTCTCACAAGTCTTTTTCTGGAAAAGAAATCACCACGTGGGGTATTATGTATGGAAGTAAAAGGATCTATAATGTATTATGTATGTAATTTTTTGTGTATAAGGATATGTATAAAATATTCACTTCAGACTTCTGTTGCTTGAGGGATGGCAATATGAAAGATGCAATTCAAGGAAAAAAAAAGAGTAGAAATAGGGCAATGCTGTAGTATTTTGTCAGTTGTTCATATTATTTTTTTTGGTCTTAAGCAGCACACTGGACACCCTGGGGACTGCCAAGCCCTGACTTTTCTCAGCAGTTTGAATCTGTTTTTTCAGCAACTTATTAGACAGCCAGATTGTCTGACAGCACCCACAGCAACAAGTAGTTAATACTTCTCCTGCAGTCTTAATTCACCCCATTGTGTTTGGGATTGCAGGGATGGAAATGATCACACAGTGAAGTGCTGCAAAATGCAATCTCTCTGGACACAATGGGGTTGAGTTAAAGGACATGAAGCACTTAACTCTGAAACCCCTTGCTTTCATCCAAACACTCTTACTTTAACAGAGTATTTTTGCGGTTTGGCTTCTTTTGGTTTTATTTTACAACATAGAAAAAGTTAGATGCTTATCTGATGCATAAAAAAGTTGCTACGTGCCTTTGGTTCCAGGCTGGGATGGGTTTCTATATTAAAAAAAACTATATACCAAAAAGAAAATGAGAAAAAGGAAGCCGGATTTAGTAACCTTCCCTTTTGAATGTCACTTTGGGCCAACAGAGATATGCTCAGACAATGGGAATGAGGTGGTTCTAGATTAAAGTCCTGGCAGAATACATTAATGAAAGCTGATTAACACGTTAATAACTTGCAGCAATGATTTTCCTTTCCTAAGTGTGTTAATTTTCCTCCTTATCCCTCAGCACAGTTTTTAAGATGCTATGAAGATTGGTGTTATCAGCCCTCCCAGGATGGGCAGATAACAGGTTTTTCTCTCTGTGGCTGTCAGATTACAGTGAAACTGGCTTTTCTGTTAACAACACAGGCATGTTTATATGAAGTCAGGTCCCATACAGAATACTCTCTTAAAACAGGATAAATCATCCTTAGCTTCTGTATCTATCCTTTAAGGTCTGGGCAGATGGCCTCAGGATGCGTAACTGTGAATGAATTGTACAGCATATGGAAATATGCTCTACATGTTGACATAGAAATAGGCAACACTCATGTTAAAACGGCAACACTCATGTTAAAACAGCAACACCTCATAGAAAATTATTTTCTTATGCATATTTTCTGTGTCATGTCCCAAGCCATGTCCTGCCCCTAAACAGACAGCCATAGTAGTTGGCACCTATTTGTCCTTGGGGACAGGACCTATATGTCCTTTTCTACAGGAAAATGTTCCAGCTTGCTTCAAGCACTTCTTGCACCCAAGGCCAGATTTCATTTTCTGCAGAAAGGACTTTCCATACAGGAAACCCCACCTGAAATTCCCAGCCTCTCAGGGGTCCCCCAAGGTAGGCACCTTTACAGTATCTTAACCCACAGTAACCCTTTAGGGACATAATGTAGCCCTATGTAATGGTTGAAGGAAATGGCTTGAAGGAATGCCTGTTCTGATTATTCATTACATAATAAAAGTCCATTCAGTAATATAACTGAAGCACTGATTTATGTTATAAATTGGCATCCGCATTTCATAAATAGTTTCATTTTAATGACTTATAATTGCTACATATCTGCAAGTTATACAGTGCAAAAAATGCTGGACTGGATTCAAAATATGTTGGCATGCATGCAATTACTGAAAATGGGGAGAAAACCCAGAGCAAATATTTAATTTAGTATTTGCAGCACTGTAGTGTTATCAGCCTGCACAAATGCTATAATTGTCATCTGTAAAAAGACCAAAGCAAAGTGTTCTGGAAATAGAAAATACATCTCACATGTCATGGCCTAATCCATCAGTCACTGTATTCCCATGTAATCTTTGCCCAGCTGAAGTCAATGGTGTTAGTTATCAAACTGGGCTGACAGGGCTGAATGGAAGTGATAAAAAATGAAAACCTTTTAATGAGAATTTTTAGTCCCTGGGCCTGATCCTGTCAGTATTTTCTGTTGGACACACTGCTTACTCCTGCGAGCAGCTGAGTTTGCTCTCGTCCTGCCCGTTTGGAAGTGCTGGCAACACCACTCTGTGCTTTAACAAAACCCAAAAGTGACAACCCAGAGGACAGCAGCCTTAGCAGCTCTGCCTGTCACACACCTGCAGCCCAGCCTCCTGCTGTTATCCCTCATCACTCAGAAACATCCCAAGCCCAGCAGCATCTCCCTCCTTGACAGTCCTGCTGAAGACACGTCCACCTGGAGGCGTGCCCATCAGGTTTCCTTTGGAGCTGGTGTGCCTGCTGCAAGACAGGATGCTTGTGGGGGAACAGCACTGCACTGTCCCAGCTAAAGCTCTTCCTTGATACACAGCAGTGTTGTGCTACTGAAAGGATTTTGGTCTGGTTGGAAGTCTTGCTGTTCATGTAATTTACTGTAATTGTTAAGCAGAAACACTTTTATGTCAAAGCAGAAATCATTTGTGCATACAGTTTCTTTTAGCAACGTAGGGTGAAAGTACCATGGACAAGTCCCACTGAAGCCCTTTCCATGGATGCCCTTCCATGCTCACCTCTCCCTGATGCATGGCTCACTGTCCCTACCTCACGCTGCTCTAATCACACCTCTAAGTTAAATACAACCTCTTTCCTTCCCCTGGAGGTGTGTTTTTAACCTGGGCTGTGTTAATGATTCAGATTACAGGACAGCCAGATGACTGGCATGGCCAAACCAGGGTAAAGGCTGTGGTGGGAGGAGAAAGGAGCAGGCAGGGTTGTTTCCTCATCTCAGAGTGATGCTATCAGGGTTTCCTTAAGATTTTCACAACCGGGTGAATCAATGGGAATAACTTCAGCAATGTTTTTCTCATTGAGCTGTTAAAATTTCATATCTTTTTTCATGTAATGTTACGGAGGAGGAAAATTCCTCCATATTATATACAAAGGAGAAGAAGAAGGAGGTGCTGAGAATATGTAACCCTCTTAACTTGGTGTTTGATCCCTCCAGGATCCTTTTGCCCTAGTGGATACTGTAGGTCCTCCCCACTGTAAATTGCAGCACTGTTCTGGGTTCATATGGGCTTCTCTCCCAGCTGTTTTGGGGGCTGAGTACCCTCCCCACACTAACCTGTTTGGACAGCAAACATGCTGATGAAAAAAGATTAAAATATGAGTGCACTTGGGAAGAAAAACTATGGAAGTTTTCCATAGGAGAGGGGTATCACTTCTGGGGAGATGTATTTTAAGAGCATCCACAGGAGTATTTTTTGAAAGCCATATGCTACTTATTCACATGCGTATGACAGAACTCATATATGAGGAGTGATACGGAACACAAACGTAGGTGTTGCACATTTCATATGTGCATATGTTCGTAGCCTATTCCCAAATTCAGTTTCTGAAATGCTTCATTACATGTACACCATTTTCAGGTTCAGTATTTAGTTACCTTCGGCTTATGAAAAATGCATTAAGTTTATGATCAACTTGTTCAAAAAGATGTGGAATATAAAACTTTCTTACTGGCAGAATTACAGTAGTTGTTTTTATAAGAAAATGATGGACTAAATCTTCAAAATTAATTAAATAATCTTTGTATGAGTTGGAGCACCACTAGATTGGAATACCATAAAACAGTGCAAGCTCACCCTCTTTCATCTCCGTTGTGCTTCATTTCCTTTCCCTGGTGATCACAACTCATGAATTCCAGGAAACTGCAGTTCATCTGCAAGTTGATAGCATTTACTTTTCTTAATTGGCAAAAAAATTGACCCTCATCCTACTCGGACTAAAGCAGAGTGTGAATCATTTATATGATGTAACTGAAACTTACTGAAACTCCCAATGCATTTACAGCAATCTCAGGGAATGTGAGGGATGAGGCTACTGAAGCAGGAGTGAAGTGGCAGCCCACGTCACGCAGCCAAAGCAGAGGTGTCCTGGCCACAGACCTGCACCACAGGGCAGATCCTCAGCCTTGTGGCCAGCAGGTGATGCCCAGCCAGGGCAGCGACTCCCCCACTCCTCTGCTGCTGCTCTCAGACAAAAAGGCCTTCCAAGGGCTTGCATTGGAAAAGTTACTGACAGAAAGAGCAAGTGCTTGAGCCAACTGTCTTTTTGTTGCCCACAATGTTACCCAGAAAGTAGCAGGCAATCAGCCAAGATAAGCCACTGCCATGAGAGGACACACTTTTTCTTAATTCACAACTTCCTCAGATGTAGCTATTTTTGACCACATTTAGACTGTAATTATTGTAACCATTTAGTTCAAGATTTCAGCTTTTAAATTGTCAGCCCTCAGAAAAGCTTAATGAGCTACAGAAGGACATAAACTTCGTGCTTTTCCACTGTTGAAGAAAAACAGAAGGTAGACAAATCAATGGTTTGAGCATCTCTGCAATTACACTACTTAGCACATGAAGACAGACCTCTGTCTTCCAGAAGTTGTTTGTCTAGCATTAAAATTTGAAGAAAACTTTAATCCTCCACGGAATTTTATCATAGTGCTTTACAGGATCTTGCTCTACCTCTGATCAAAGGCCCAGTACTCTCAACTCCATGGGAAATATTAAGCATGTATTTGAATGCTACAGTAGATGGAAAGACAAGAGAAATTCCAATCATAAGTAGAAAATAAAGTCACTGTACTAAGGAAGGTGGTTTAAAATAAACAGTGTACTTTTTCAGATGAAATATTATTAACCCTTAATCGATAATAAATTACATAATGACATCCTCTGTTCCCTACAGAGAAAACACAAGTAGCTTTTGCGTGGTGAAAAAAAAAGTGTAAAGGCAGTTATTGAATGTAAAATACAGTAAGTAAGTAATGCACCACTTTGAACTGAAAAGAAAAAAAGTTTGTAACAACTTGTCAGAGAAGAAAAATAAGGAGTAGTCCTTCATGCCAATACAGACGTGAGTTAGAAAGAGAATAGCTGACAGGAACACTTCATCACAAAAGAAATGAGAACAAAATAGAATAGATCTTTAAACAATTTTTAACTTTCCTCCTTTTTTCCAAGCAAGAATTATACCCAAGAACAATATTAGTATGAGCATTACTCTTCTCTATTTATAATGTTAAGGTATACTTCATAGATCAGTTAAACCAGCATTATGTGCACATGGAATGGCTCTGGACAGCAAAGGGACTCCATCATGAATCTGTTACTGAGATGTTCATTTAATTCAAATAGGAAAGGCAAGAGGAAAAGCCTGGCTGGCAGATTTATTGATTACATTTCACCAATGACTAGCAAAAGGCAAGCACTCTGAAAATCCCCAAAGGTGATCATTAGTACTGAGTAACTGTCACTAAACATTAGCACTATCAGCAGACTGGAACTAAAAGAAAGTGTGATGCTTCAAATGTGAGGCCCAAGAGGGATTGCCTGTGGTCCAAAGAAAAAATGGGACATCTTACATCATGGCACCTGCGTTTGAGACAAATGAAATGCTTTATATATATATAAAATACATGTAATACATATATAAATTCATGTGTATATAGAGAGACATAAAATTGGTCTAGCGTAGTCAGGCAAATTGGGCAGGTCTCCCTACTATAAAACATAAAATTAATGTGTCAAGCTAATTTCGCGGTCCACTTGCCTGGAGCAGATTAGGACCAAATTAAACTTGGTCCTAATCAGCCTGAGTGCTTTGCAGGTAATACAGAAATCCATGGGATATGCTTATTACTGTAAAAGCACATGCACATTATCTGCAAAAGTAGTGTAAGAACAGGTTTACCCAAATAATATGTGGTTTCACACTTTCTAATGCATTGTCAGCTCAACGGTTTTTGGTGGATTTTTTTTTGAAAGTCCCATGTTTCCACTGCACAGCAGAATCAGACATCAAACAAATGATTTTTTATTTTTCATTCTTGAATTTGATCTTATGATCCTTGACTTGGCTGAAGGAGGACTTTCTGTATTTGAGGCAATGAATTTAGGTTTTACAGGAAGAGAAAGTATAAGAAGGGTTTTGCCACTTCCCATTAGCTATCTGCCCCCTCCCCCCCTTTTTTTTTTATTACATCCTGTGATTCCAAAACGTGTGCTTTTTGTTCCATGGGAAACAGCAGGAACAATACCTTTTGTGCTGCTGGCAGACAACTGCTTCCGATACAGATACACTGCTGCCTTTTGTGCACTTGAAGCATCGCCTCCTCCAGGAAAAAGAGCCTATTTGAATTCCACCCTCTTGGTCAGTCTAAAGCCCTCACTCCAAACACAATATCCCAACAGAGGAAGTTATTTCCTGCAGTGACCCAGCACCAGCCCCTTTCATCATGGGACCACAACAACACAGGCATGATGCTGTTAAAGGCCCTTCCTCCCCCAGTGGTACCTGGCAGTCACAGCAGAAAACAGGAGACATGGGAATGGGCTCTGGGAAGGCACACTCACCAAGAGCATCTAATCACTGTGAGCCTTCTCCCACCCTGTGACTCTGCAGGAACAGGAACAGAGCCACTCCATCATGCTGCACAGAGGGCTGTCTGCAGTGTAGAATCCTGTGAGCATTAAGGGTGAGAATTTTATGACCTTGACAGACTCATGTCTCATGAAGCAAATTTCAGCACTAAAACTTGAAATTAGGTGTGTGGCCTATAAATAGGTATCTTCCATAAAACGGTGTCTAAAGCAGCAAAAGAAGATGAGCTTTGGGAAGGTTCAAATTCCATGGTACAATGAAGAAAGCAAGCCAGCAGCGTGGCTTCTGCCTGCAGCATGGGATACTGCATCAAGGGATGAGGATTCAGATTTGCTGCTCTTTACTGAGGTCACTTAAGTCAATTCAGGGCCTTCTGCTTCCCTTGTCCCATTTTCTGCCATTAGGACAATGAGTCTGGTCATCCCTAGCCTGGATGACAGGTTCTGGATGAGAGACTCCTGCCTGAGTGGACACTCCTGCAATCCTTCTGATAAACTTTATGGACAGTTTACACATCAAACAGGACACTGCTAGAAATCAATTCTTTAAAATCAAGAGAACAGTTGTATACAAGAGTAGGTTCACAAAAAAGCAGTGATTTGTACTGGGAATGGGAGCAGCTCTGCAAGGTCCAGCTCAGTTGTCTCCAGCTGTCTTACATTCTATTTTCCAGTTCCAAATTTATGTCTAGGCTTCCATCCCTAGAGAGATGGAAAAGAGGCAGCTTTACAAAATCCTTACTTATATGCCAGAATCTGGTTCTTCATCTTCAGAACCTATTAATTGTGTATCTATTTCAATGAGTTAAGGTTGCAAAAAGGACCACTGGCTCAAAAAAAACCCCAACTAGGGTATCGCCATTTGATCATCTTTTCTTTCAATGTGTCTAACAGCACCTCATGTCAGCATTTAGGTGATGTTCTTAAACTATGACATTTTCACTCGATTTTAAAAACATTTTATTTCTGAATAATGAACTCACATTTACAATTGGTGCAACCTTAAAAAAAAAAGTAACTTTTCAACACTTTTCCATGTCTTCTCCCCATATTTCCATATTGCACAACAATATTGGCAATTATTATTTAAGTCAAAAGAGAAAAGCAAAATAATTTACATCATCCATCACAGCTCCTTTGAATGAATAAATTACAAGACACCATGGCAAATCAATTGTGGGGAAAAGAACAATCTGCATCAAACACTGTATTTGTGTGCATAATCTTTTTAATATTTCCTGACCTCGTATATCAAACCAGCAGATTGAATTCTGTGAACTTTAAGTAATACAAATCTGTTTATCCCAAAGTCCTATGGGGAAGCTCTAATCTAATCAGTTAAATTCAGGACACAGACACAGGAATAAAGAGAACAGACCTCAGCAAAAGTTACAAAATCTGTTTGCCATTCAACTTAGTTTGCAGAGTCAGTAAGGTTTTAATACAGGAATCATCTCCAAAGGTTGTATGGATGGCTCTTATGCAAGAGGACCTGGTTACTCATACTCCAACAGTGCTGCCTAAGAATTTGTCAGCACAGATTTGCCAAGAGAACTTTTGTTCACAGAACATTCACAGTTGGATCCATAAGGATTATCGAGTCCAACTTTTAAGTGAATGGCCCATACAGGGATCAAACCCACAACTGTGGTGTTATTTGCACCGTGCTCTGACCAGCTGAACTAATCTCAGGGTCATCTTTGCCTTCTTAAGGAAAAAAATTAAGCAGCCCATCTGCTCTTCCCTTTTGGAAGACATACTTTTACCTTATTGTCAGTCTCAGGCAACATGACAAGGAGAAGTTGTCCAAGATGAATCCATTGCCTTCTTGCTTTTAGAGGCTGCCAGTGCTCCAGAGCAGGAAGGCATGGGATGGGAGAAAGGACATAAATGGACTTGTCTTCAAAAAGATAAAAAACAAGTATTCAGTCTGAACTGACCAAGGGAAACACATTTCCTGTTTGTGAGAAACACCGATATGAAGAATGTACATGTGAGTCTGAATTACTAGAGCTCACTTCAGGGCTTCCAGAAAACTTACTGATGCAAAAGCCTCCACAACAGTGGTCTCTATCATGCACAAAGTTTGTGTGCCCAGACAGGCTTGGTCTACTGCAGAAGTAGAAGTAAAAGCTGCACTCATCTACTCTTTGCAAATGTGTCATTCTCCAAGGAACAGATCTTAGATGGTAAACCTTCAGCAGGACCCTTGGCTGCCTTTCCTAAGGGATGCAGCATATTCCTGTCCTCCTGCTGAACAATCACTCAGTATCTCCTAACACCTACATATCCATTCTTATTTTTTTCTACAGTTAAATCGTCCCTTAAAACCTCCTGCTTCAGGGTCACAGCTCTATAAAGACTGGTATTAAGGGGATTCAAGCAGGCAGACTGAAAAAGAAATGGACCTCAGAGTTAATTTTGATAGGTTCTGCACGTATCCATGGTCTGTCAATGCTTCAGAGTGCTCCTGAGTGATGACAATAAATGGAGACCTGAAAGAAAAATGATCTAGCCCTGTTCCAGAGATGAAGGAGTGGAACCCTCTAAGTGGTAACTCCTGGTTGACTTGTTCAAAATCATAAAGGAAGTCTTGAGCACATAAAAATTTGAATTCAGACCACTCACACTTACAGTAAAATATTTTGGTTTAAGGCTTTGGTGGATTTTCAGGGGTAGAAGAACATGATTTTTCTTTCTCTCTGGGGAATAAAAAAGAATTTATAAAAGTCATGAAGTCTTAGCAGTAGACACAGAATTGCCTATTGCGGAAAGAGTCACAGCACTACCATTTATCCAAAAACTGTTTTTCATATAATTTCTTTACTGTTTCTGCAAGTGTGTTGAACACATTATACACATTGTACCCTTGTCTCACTTGCCTGCTCGATTTTCCTTCCTCTCATATGAACGAAGTGTCCTAAATTTAATTTACCCCCTTACAAATTGGCTGCCCTTTCATGTCAGGAGCGAAAACGCCCACTCAGCACAGCTTGAAAGGAACCTGTCTGCGGTTGGGAGGGAAAAGTCGAGGTGCCGCTTTAACTAACTAAATTAAATACAACTGGAGCTCGGAGCAGCTGGCAGGTTTGATTTGGATGTAGGATGCTGTGAGATAGCGATAAGTGAGTGCTCAGGACCAAAGGGAATTAAAAGGCTGTACTTGGGTTTAATGGAGTCACTCTCTCTCTGTGGTGCATCCATTAAGGACGCCGTGCTGGCACGCGGCGGTGCCTGCGCCACTTACACTGCAAAAGGCCAGCTTCAAATGAGCCTTGGGCTCCGAAGGACATGAGCATGTGGCTCTGGAGGGAGGCACAAGGAGACCCTTGCTTTGCTGTTCCTAGCCACCTCAGAGCCTTTTAGCCAACAGGACGGCTTCTGCCAGTTCAGAGGTTCAGATCCTGCTCTGGACCATGTGGGAAATATCTACCAAACCACCCAAGAGGTGGCTCAGAGAGTGCAAGAAAAATCACGTTACCCTGAATGAGAAATTTGTCTCTCTCTACTAAAGAATTCCTTAAAACTCGTAATGAGAAAAATTACAGAAAACATTTTTTTTTCACCCATCTTTTCAGGTTATTTAATAGTGTATTAGACAGCAGTTTGCATGTAGCCTGTATTCCCTTGCTCTCTTCTGGTATTAGTATTTCTCTTGTTCACGTAAGCTCTTCCCTGAGGAACAGTGAAGATGGGAAAACATTTTTAAAGATTATGATTCAACTGTAAAGCCTCTATTTGTCAGTGTCACCAACAGGCAGGTGTAATGCCTGAAAGTGTCTTTCAACTCTTCTTTCTAATGGGACTAAAAATGTAAATGAAACATTGATTTCATAATTAGTATCATAGATTTGACACTTGTCTGCCTCTGGTAACGAGGAGAACTTTCCTTACGTTTGCAAAATACTGTGAAACCTCCTCAAGGAAGATGTTACAGAAGTAAAAAGCTGTGACTGGGTGCTGTAATATGCTATGTTTCAAATGAGCTACTCAGCAAGACATCTCTGCAGGCAGAACAGGCTAAATATTCAATTTTAAGGCTTTTTATTACTTTTCTTTTAAATTTATGAATTATTCTTTATCTGGAGAATTTAAATTTTAAGTACTGTAGCATGGAAATATTGGTCACTAGATGCTGACAGAGTTTATTAACATAAGCAATCCCCCTGAATGTCACAATTTCAAAACAGTATTAGTTAGAACACTGAACACTAGAGTAATTATCATGACTATGAACCTGACAAGCCCCATTTCCAAAAAAAACAGTCATTACAGAATTCTTGGTCTTTTGCTCAGTTCAAAGCTAATCTTTCATTTTTTTCCTCTTGTGTATATATGGCAATCTAACTTACGTGGTAAAATGACTCAAAACAAGTAAATATGTTTGTTTCCTCATGCACAGAGATGCATATATATGAATAATTTTCAGTAAATGATGTGCCAAGGAAAATGGAGAAATTGTTTTGAATAATATTAACTGATTCTGAACAGAGAAAAACCGCATTGGGTTAAGGATAAGTGTCACATAATTTGACTGATAATTGATTTCAAAAGGAAAAGCACCAAGTCACATGAGACTATACATGTAGTACAGGCAAAACCAAGAGAGATTGACAATAAAGAAAAGAAAGAAAATATCGCTCCAAAGATGATGACTCTCCAAGCAAATTCAGACCTCTTCTTCACCTTTAATTTATTTTATCTGATAGTTTTTCATTTGTCCTTTCTTGAAGGTGAGGTCATTACTACTCTGCATTACAACAGCAGCCAGTAATCACAGCTGTAATCAACATCCCATTGTGTCAAAAACTATTGTGGAAAGAGACACTTTCACCAAAAATGTCTTGGAAAATGTCAGCTGTGTGACTAGGAACTAAATGCTTTAGTTGGTATACTTGCCTAGTGAACAGTGCAGAAATACAGGCTGCATTTATGCAATTAGAGATTACAATTACGCTGTGAAAGTCATGATTTCAGCAAAACTTCTCCTTGGTTTAAATTGCCAGGATTATGCCTACTACTGCACTGTAATTGGTAAAGATGAGAGACAAAAGTACTTGAAAGGTGTGATAGTTATCCCTTTGGATGCAATTATTTTAGTCCATAACAAAGATATTTTATTATGTATCTGTAGGAAGTTCTTAATTAAATTTTTATACATCAGTTCTAGAAAATGGTCTTGTTAGATATTTTATCTGTTGCATTTAGATATCAAGATATTTCTGGCTACTTATGTCATACTATGCTCTAAACCAATGAAATTATAGTGATTTCAGTATTTTTACTATAGACCTATATTAAAAAACAGGAAGAAATGAAAGGCTCTCTGACATTTCATAGTTTATCAGGCTTTTAAATGGCCATTATTTTCCCAACTAATTTCCCATTACAAATGTCAAGACTTCCCAAGACAGAAAACATGCAATTTTGCTCTAGTTCATGTAATCATGACAAAATAAATAGCCAAGGAACATGTGCTGGAAGGGGAAAATGAAAGCAGGTGAACCTGACATTGTCCACCCAGAAATTATTTTCAAAACCTGGATACAACATCCTGAAACATAAAACTAAACACTGCCTGCAAAATAAGTGACTTTGGCTCTAACTAATTTAGTAAGAGGTGGTGGTATTCAGGACACATCCAAAACTGCTCACATCTTTTGAAGCCTGAGGATCTCAAATTAATGTACAGGAATTTGAAAATCTGGCCATTAAGAGGGACCTTAATGAAAAACAAATTTGAGAGCTGATGCAGCAAGGGATGTTTTCTTTTCAGAAGGCTGGATCTGAAATGGCTCTGGATGTTTAGATGCCTTTAGGTATCAAACCTGACCACTGCCACTGCTGTGTATTAAGGGCCCTGATGGTGAATTTTTAGCTGAATTACCTGTAATTTAAGAACTCTGTTCACTCCCATCCTCTCGAGGTTTCCAGCCCCTTTGCCAGAGCAGAAGGGAGCAGGCTCTGGTATCCTCACCATGACAGGCACAGCCATCACAACACTGGGACCATCTGCCACCAAGCCAGAGAACACTGTAATCCTTCTTCTACAACCAAATTAAGGCCCTTGACACCAAGACTACAGGGAGTGGGTCCTTAAGGGAACACACAAATGTGCCTGGGGGTATGGCTTTGGAAGGGAATCACTTCCCACAGCAATCAGGGGTTGACACCTTTGCCTCTTACTCTGCAGGTACATCCATTCAGTGCTTTCAAGGTCACCTTCTCTCACAGAATGTGGCCTGTGATGAGCAACTTCCACACTTCTGTTTTCACAGCAACACTGAAGGGATCCTGGGACAGCTACCACAGACTGTCCTTTGGTTCAGAACTGCTGTTAAGCCTAACTGGCCAACTCAGTCACATAATTACAGATACACTGGTTAAACCTGTGTAACAACCCTTAGGGATCTCTTATTCCACAGTAAAACTGCTTTGTCTGATTATTTTTCTCTTATTTAGCTTATGATGTATGAACTCTGAAGTATTCTCTAAGAATCTCTGGAATTAATTCCTTTTTTTTGAAGCCAAATACTGTACCACCATAGCCCCACATGACAACTAGCAGCAGTCCTTCTCCACACATTTTCTCAGAGCTCCCACAGCAACACAGACATGCAGGGAAGAATGATAAACTTCTGGAACTTAATATAGTGCACAAAGTTAAAGTCAATTAATAAAGCAGTATCCAGGAATAGTCCACTGTAAAACAAACCTTGTTTTCGATAAGAAATAGAACTACAATTTTCAAAAGACACCTCCACAACTACCATATCTTCCTTGTATTGGATGAAACTTGATCACAGAAAAAGCAAGCAAATATAGCTGGACTTGAAGTAGAAATTTTCTTTCTGGTGGCATTTCTCTTAATTTCTGCTGAATTATTCACTGTTCATTTTGGATAGAGTAAATGTTCCGCCAAATCTTGTTCTTATTGGTGTTTTGAACACGTTTGTAAGACAACAATAGGTTTTCTGCACAGTGTCCGAACATTATTGTCAGATGCAGTTATACATCAGGTGAAAACATGCTGACTTGTGGTTAAGTATTGAAAAACTTTATAAGCATCTGTTTGTGGTATTGAACAGTTATTCAGCTATCAGAAGTAGTTTTATAACACATAGCATTTATATGGAATAATCTATTTCTTTTGTTCATTCTGGAACTGTTCCATTCCCTCCATTGGCTAAGGTTTTCTGGTGGTATCCTTAGAATCAGTTCATATCTGTCATTACTCCTTCAAAGGAACAGTGATACATGTTCTCACTGCAGAAATAATCAGCAGTAACAATGCAATATCAAGTTGCTACCTCTTCAATGAGCCAAGGAACATAACCATTAATTTATTGTACTTTCTTATGTCACAACAAAAAAAATTCCATTTTTATTTTAATAAAGTCAAGCCCATTGAAACTACCTGTAAAACACACTAATAAGCACTTGATTGAATTTATTAACATCATCTGTTATTTCAATGCTCTTGACGAACCACAGACCATGAAGTCCAGTGCAGTTTTATAATTCTTAAAAAGTACTTTAGAAAATATCAGATCATAGTAATTCAGTTAGAGAATTACCTGCCATTTTCCTGTTTAATTATACCAATGATAAAATATCAGGAGTGCCTAGGTAGGCAAGGAATAGGAAAGCTGAAATTCTCAGAAGTTTAGAGGTGTCAAAGTTTTACAATATAGATATAAAATACTGAAGGCCAAATTTTCAAAAGGCATTCTGGTGTCTAAAGGTGCACACCACTGAGCCGTGTCTTTCTGATATGCCCCTTCAGTTCAGGATATCTTGAACATGCAGTTCTGAAAACATGCCTATGCCATCTGCCTCTTTAATACCCTATACTTAGTACCCTATAACAGCATTATGCTTTGAAACTAAAGCCTTAATGCACCATTTCCATCCTTTTCCCTCTTCCTTTGCTTCGACTGCTATTTTACATTTTCACACAAGCCGTAAACGTCTTCCGTGTGCTCATGTAGATGGCCCAGATGTGTCCAGCCAGCAGCAGAGGCAGGATAATGCCCACCTGGAGGGCTGGAGCTCAGCTTGGCTGTGGAATAGCACACCATCGCCAGGACACTGCCAGCCTCACAGATGTCCATTAGCAAACGCACAGATGTTGAGAGCCTTTTCTCAGCAGAAACCAAACGCTCAGAGGGCAGGTACGAGCGAAGGGCCCTGACCCACGTGCATGGCTCAAGCAGCAGAGGCAGCCAAGATGACCCTTCCTTCCAAGCCTTCCCTCCTGCTGCCTCCCAGCATGACAGTGGGAGGGAAAATGCACGGCTCAGAGGAGTCTAAATTTGAACAGCTGAGCTCAAATGAGAGCTTTTTACCTCCTTGGGGTTTCTTTATAAAACTATTTGTCTTTTTGTTTTGTTGAAGATGAACAAAGCAACAGTGGAAAGCACCAAAAATATTTCAGATTAAAAACAATGCTTAAATAATTTTATATCAAATTTTGTCCACTGTTCCTTCACTCTGAGAGAATTGCTTTTTCATCAGAGATTTATGAACGCCTGAGAAGAAAAGTATATAGAAATACTGACAGAGTAGCATTATTACCAAGTTATTTACCTTTTTATATCAACCCTGGTGAACATGCTGCTCTATATTTTAACAGGCCTCTCATTCATTCTGATTCATTCATTCCTGATTACAGTCCATCAGTTTTTTTCTATGCATCTTCTGTAAATAAAATGGGAAGTATGTTTGGAATCTGAAGTCTATACATATTTACATATATTTACTTACTCTAGTCAAGCCAAAAATACTTGCCTTAGCAGTCTCATAGCCTCTCAGAGAAATATGCCACATTCATTGAAATGATGATGAGATGGCAAAATGGATTGAGTAGTGGCTGATCACTTTGGGACATTGAGAAAATGATGGAGCCTCCAGACAGCCTGAATACTTTAAGTGTTCAGTGCCTCTGCTGTCTATTTAGAGGCTTGTCTTGAAAAGCCCACCTCCACCCTACTCATAGTTTGTAGCCACAAAAGTTCATACACACCTTGGCAGACGGGACTGTCTCTCCCAGAAGGGGTTTTACTCATGAAGTCCCACTTATCCTCCAAACCAACCAGACCAGTACTAGGAAGCTGTATTAGTGCAGGACACCTACTTGTTTCGTCCTGATCACAAGTATTTTTCTAGACCCACCACACTGCTCTCATTTTGGAGAAATAATCATGAGTGAATTTATGCACACAATAGCGTAACTTCTGTCTCAGCAGCCACTCTAAATCAAATGACTGATTTTTATCTTTTACTCTCAGTCACAGTGACCACACAGTCCTGGTGGAACAGAAGAACATGATGCAACCCTTTGAAACACCTACACATGAGTTCACTAATTAGCCCAAACCAGCCTTTTTCCTCTGGGACAGCAGGAATCCCATTACTGTGCATTCATGGAAGAAAGAGAACTTGCCCTGAATTTGCCTTAATTTTTGTTCTGTCCATGCCCAAGTTGGAGAAATGCCTACCTGAGATCTGAAAACTCCTGGGTGGCCTTTATTGTCTACAGTTTAGACACCTTTACCACCTGAAAGCTCATTTGGTTCAAACAGATGAGTTCACAGAGCTGGCAAAAAATTTCTACCACTCCGGGAAACATAAGTACTTCCATGCATGAGAGGCAAAAAAGTAGCTTATGTGTGAGGTGACATTCAAAGCACTGCTGCCTCTGCAGAACAGAATTATTATTTTCTGCTGCTGCTCTCTGCATGTGAGTTGCGGCCTCGAGCCAGGCTGCTGTCTGTGGCAGGGAAACAGAAAGAAACGTGGACATGTTTCCATGCCTTATAGCTGAATACTGCAAGGCATGGCACATTTCTTCGGAGGTCATGAGCCTCCCCAGCTAGGTCAGATCAAACACCTTTGGGGTTTGCACCCCTGAGGAGAAAAGACATTTTTTTTATGATATAAATGTCAAAAGGGCTACAGCCTGCTGAAATGTGTTACTGCCTTGTGGGTTATTTTGCACTGACTTTAATTATGCTCCATCTTCATTTGAAAGCCTGATTAGTGCACGGTTCAGTTGAAGCCACATTGCCTGCCCAGCTGTGTGCAGACCCATGTGTGGGGAGATTTCAGAGACCTGCCTGAGACAGCAGATACTGAACCACACCAGGATATCTCACATCTGTACCAATTTAGTGCCCAGAACAAAAACTAATAGCCTCTTCTGCTCTTTCAGATCCTGAGATATCCTGACAAACACAGCTTAGAAGTCCCATTCTGACTTAAAACTATGCAATTATGCCAACTTTTTCATTTCTGATGCCTTATTAAAGGTAAGAGACTTTTATCAACAGAACTGTGTCATTTCATGCATAATGAAGACTGACACAGGAATTTAAAGCTGTGGTCGATGTATGATGGTGTGCCAGGAACAAAAATACGCAACTATTTGTCATTAAGGTTTAGTTGTCTTATGCCAAGGTAGGGTACATTTTTGTTCATTAATACTGAACAAACATTTGTTTCACCTGACTTTACTCTCAGCTAGTGCAACACTGAAGCAGAACAGAACTCCAGATCACCTTCAATCAAACCAGCTTAATATTTATGTTTTTAATGTTAAGGGCAGAATATGCCAAGACTGCTCAAAAAGGACTACAAGCAAAACAAAGTAATATATTTCCACCTTGCTGTGACACACAATTTTTGTTATCATGCACTAGGACTAGCATGATATCCATGTAGTTTCTTCTTCTTCACTCCAGAATGCACTCAGGTTATTTTTAAATGCTTGGTGACATGTTTTTGAATCATTGCTCATTTTTCACAGGTCTGCAGCTCCACGCATCCAAGTTTTCTTACAAGATGACTTTTGCATATGTTAGATACTACTTCTGTGCTGTCTGAGTTACCCCCAAACCCACTTTTTTTTTTCCATATCTGCATTTCTTTAACTTCCCACTTCTGAGCTGTGTTTAGCCATGGGGGGCTCAGTGTTCACATGTGCCCTGTCTCTTATCACCTCAGGCCTGCCTGTATCTGTGACCATCCTATTTCCACCTCTCAAGACATCTGCTATCATTCCAAGTCTGCATTTTTCTGTATGACATTGCTCTGTTAGAACCATAAATATCTTATTCTACACTGCTATACAACTGCTACTTCTTATTCTATACTTCTACTATAATTGCTTATTACTGATATCTGTCTAAGGCTGTAGGTTGTACCACACAAAGAGAAATAAATCTAAAAAAATTAGGCAAAGGTAGCTGTTCAATTAAAGAATTTGCTGTCACAGATAAAGCAGGGAAAAAAGCTGCAGGCAAGTCAGTAGAAGTTCAGATGGAGTAAACCTATCAAGCCTCAGTCCTGAGGCCTTAAAAACTCAAAACAGAGCCTATGGCTGTTTCAGCCATGGCAATACCTGTTACAGAACTACAGTGTCATCAGACTGTGCTGGGCAAAAGGTGGCTCTGAATGGAGAATGGGGCAATACCACAGGCAGATAATGAGGGGAGGACCTTGATGAGATGTTTGCTTTGAGAGCATGAAGCAGAAACATGTTCTGTTCAAGTGAGATGTTGTGCTTGTTGAGTTTATACAACACTGGGTTTTAAAAATCATTTTTAGCAAGAGTGGATATTTTTATTAAGGACAAATATTTTTTCTTAAGTATAGATGGTATATAAAAGAGTGAGCAACTTGCATCTAGTCAGTGTTAGAGAAAAGGCTGTGACTGAAGTACCTTCAGTCACCTGGCATGTTGAGTCACTCAGGCAAATACAAATCCCCTTGGTAAAAATATTTCTTGAATAACATCAAGTTATGACAGCATGAAAATTTAACATGTGATCTTAACTTTTCCCCAGGTGACATCTAGTATTACTGAACTGGAATAACACATATATACTTGTAAAAATAAGCTAACATTTGAAAATTGCTTTTAGGCTAGGTTTTAGACATTTTGGACCTAGCTGGGTCCTAAAAATGCAAATTTGTCTTATCCTTTTACGCTCTCCTGTATCCCATTCTATATCTCTTCTGAATGCACTTGAGTCCTCAATCTAAGACTTGGCTCCCTGTTCCTTCCCTCTCTCATCCCTCATCACATGCCCATCACACTCATCCTAAAGTTCCTGCCTCTCACAGTTGCCAACACATGTCCCAAACTAAGGGCAAAGGTCTTAGCTTGGTCTCTACTTTAAAATAAGAGTACTCCTCCACTCTGCAGCTGTTATCTCTTTGGTCACCCTTTGCACCTTCAGAGGAGAGTTCTCCCCTCCTAGGGATATGACCAGGTGAACTGGGTATATGGTCAGGACAATAATGTGGTCAGGAAAATGGTTCANGGCAGTTTCAGACCCTACCCAGAAACTGGACCTCATGGGAAAGTACGCATTTCTCATTTAAAAAGGTGAAGTTTATCTTCATTTCTAAGCACCAAAGAGGTTCAGTAGGTATCATGATCATGTGATGAGGTATCAGTAGGTATGACCAAACTGCCAGCTACCCCCCACCTCTGAATTTTGGGGCCAATTAATTATATCTACTTTTCTAACTCAGATCCTCCTATAAAAAAGGCCATGTCATATCTGAGGTGCTGGAACAGAGCTGCTTGGCTACTGTTATGGACTAAGGAATTTATCTGAAACTTCTGTTCTTGGGGATGGAAATGTCAATTCATACNTTTTTTTTTTTTTTTTATTAATCTAAGACTGCCTGTGTCAGTGTACTTGGCTATTTATAAACAGAATCTATCAATCTTGTACACAATAAGTATGAATTAAATAGCACTGCCCAACTTATTACACAGACTATATAGCAGAATAACAGTGCAAAATGCACTGTCTTATCTATGCCTTCTCATATTACCTACTTATCTTGTGGCTATCAGCATAGTCATCTAAGCCCTTACATGTGTATCAATATGAGCAGCAAAGTCCCTTGTGCAGCATCA
>VYZR01041056.1:15670-42604 GCA_013400675.1 Oxylabes madagascariensis | reverse complement strand
AATAAAAAAAGAGGTGCAAAAAAAAAAAAAAAAAAAAAATAGTGATCACAGGGACTGATATTAGCAGCTAAATACTTCAGGTGGTGGGTGACTTGGACTCAATTAACAATGACTGAACGACATTTAGCACTGACAGGAATGGGTACATAAATTAGGTGAAGCCTGAGAAAACTGCTCCAAGGCAGCACTAGAAAGAATAGCTCACATACAGTAAACTCAAAAGTGCTCTGAAATCAATGGGCTCTGGTTTTATGCTATCATACAAAATAGTCTTCAGCTGGAAAATTTCTGCACACTAATCAAGTCATTTACCCAACACCTCTTTTTTCCCTGTTATTCCTGCAGTGGAAACCACAATGTGGAGCTCAAGAAATGCTTCAGCTGCTGTTGAGTGGCTGGTGAGAGCCTGTTCAGAGCAGCAGTGCTCTGCCCTCCTGCCCATTGTCAAAGACACAGGACTGAGCTCCACACAACACGCGGCCACTCCTGGTTTTTCACAGTAGAAACAGTACTCAGAAATCTCAGTCTCTTTTCATTTATAAGACCAACATTTCTCATGTATATGTCACTTTTCATACTACAAAGGAGTATTACTGGAGTTTTCCTCTGTGCTGTGTACATCAAAAGATCAGTTCAAATGTGACTACGACAAGCTGCTTGCTAACAGTTGTGTATCTGAGATTACAGACACTCTTCTTCTACTGCAAGTGAGTATTCCCCATTCAGATGAGCCTTTGTGGCTTGTGCTTGGTGAGCCAAAATTCAGCTTCTTATGTTGCTCTCAACTCCCAGCAGACAGGTGTGAGCTGTGTGTGCTACAGAGGCTGCTAAATACTTTGACTTCCAGGTTCATTCAGTTAGCATAGTGTAAGGTTAAAATTAGCTCTTAATCTGCCGAATCCTTTTGCACAACCATGATACCCAAGAAACATGAAAATTAATTAATAACTTTCTCTGTCCACCTGGTTCATTTTCACATGCTTCATTAATGAAATATCTTCAGGCTTCCTGTCCACAGTGAGCATCAGGAGATAAATGAAAGTACTAAAATGAATGAACAGGGGCTTGTTCAGAAGAGTTCACTCTTGTTAAAAGTTAACCAAGAAGGAAAGCAAAGAGAATAAATGGAACAAAGGCCTGATAAAAAATGAAGCATACTTCGTCTATTCTTGCACCTCACAAACTGGTGGTGGGATTCCAGTCACAGGGAAAAACTTATTTATATTAGTCCTCTAGAGAGATTCCATGACATTGTCTGGTGGGAAACACAGAATGGAAATGTAATACACAACAGGTACGAACAGGTGAGGTACTTGAGTGATTTTTAGTCAGCTGAAAGCTGACGTGTCCCACTCTAGTATGGGAAAAACAATTTTGGAAACAGCAACCTTGGAGCCTCAGATATAGTACTGCTCCAGGAATTGCTGAGTTCCCCCAAAGCTGTGCTGTGCTTGCCCCTGTTCGTGGCCAACAGCAGCAGCAGAAGCAGCAGCAGCACCTCGGAGTGTGTTTTTTACCAGCCAGACTCTGATGCTGAAAGAAGCAGCTCAAATGGTGCCTGAGCAATTTCCTGTCACTCACACGTTTTAATGTTTGTGCTTTGTGCATTCCTCTGGTACAGTGATACATGTTTGTGAGCATGTCTCACCTCTCACCTCTCAGACTCTGCTGCCCAGGACTCACAGTGGCTATAAAAAGGTAGGCTGAAGTCAGAGTGAACCAATTATGTCAGAATAATTTTCAGGAATAAGGAGAACATTCAGTGCTGTAGTGATCACTCCAATTAATAATAGCTGCAACAGAAAATCTACTCATCAGATTAAATCAGTACTAACTTAAGACCCTTTTGGTCCTTAAATGCAGGCAGCATTACATAATATGTCCCTCCACAGACACAATTCTATTCAGGAAAAATATGACCTTTCTTTCCCTTAAATCAAAATAATCATGCAATCACTTTGCCAAAGCTCAGTCTTATTAGACAGGAGCAACACAAGAGTTACAGCTACTATATTTTCTCTGTCTGTCTATAACAGTTGCATGAAATTCATCTGTCTGAACAAGTAAATTTTGACATTGGGGTCTCAGAAATCTAAGTCATTATCAGATACTACTGTCATCTTTTCAGTATCACTATAATTTATTTAGGAATCTTTACATGACCATATAAATACTTACAGTAGTCTGCAGACTGGTGGAACAACATTGCTTTCCTCAGCTTTTCATAGGTGTTTCTCTATGGCATAAGCCACAACAGTCAGGAGAGAGTGTATTCCTGAAAGATCTTGCCTAAAGGACAGCGTTCTGATGGAGCAGGGAGGCGAGAGACAAGACACTTTTTTTTTTCTATTGTCTTCTTTCAGCTTCTAATTTGTTAAAGGAAAAATGCCAATATTCTTCAAAAGTTCCAAGATAATTTCTTCCTATTTTAAAACCAGCTATATGACACTTCAAAGGAGTTCTCTAAAGCTGATAACCTGCAGGAAATGACAGCAGAGGACTAATGAGATGCACTTTTTTTTTTTTTTTTTTTTTAAGTAGGAAGAATTANCACTTTTTTTTTTTTTTTTTTTAAGGAGGTAGAATTCACCATTGTTTGGGGATTTTTGCAACAGTTCAGTCCCATCTCATCAGACAGACTAATTCTTTTTTCTCACTACCCATCAAAGCAGAACAAAAGGTACATTTTTTTTACGCCTGTCCTGAACTGCAGTTCAGGCGCAGTTGGTCAGCAGAACAAGGAACAGAGAAAAGGTATTTGAATCTAATGTACTACTGTAACAATGAGATTCTAATAAAACAATAAAATATAAACACACCTAATAATAACCACTTCAGAATAGTCCTAGGTTGCATACAGCATCAGTAATCTAAATATAAGGATGTGACCTTCTGGGTGACCATGCCAGCCTATGAACTATGTGTTTCTTTAAGAGCCTCATGCTCTAAAACCTATGATGCACGAACACGGTTATCTTAGAGAATTCAAATCAGAACCCAGAAAAACTCCTGCCTAGAAAACATCCATTTTTATGTTGCTGCTATGTAAGACATATATCCATTTTAGTGCTGCTGCTACGTAACACATACTAACTCGCACAACAGGTGCTGTGCAGCCAGTGTAACACTGCAGATATTTTACCATACACAGATCACTTACGTTTGCACAGAAGACAACATTACAGGGATAAGTACTGGCATGGACATCTGTGAGGGTTCACTTCATGTGTTTTCAGGGTGAGGTACCAGAATAAATATCTTAGCTATGCAGCAATGCCTAGCTCTGAATATCCATAACATGTTCAATGGCAGGGTGATTTGCAGAGCTATAAAGAAAATTAAGAGATGCTACATATACGAAGTACATATTTTTTTTTAAAAAAATATGTATATGGATAAATTATCTTTTTTTTCCCAAACTGCTTTTACCTTAATATTTTCCAAATAATATTTCTTCGTTGACCCAGGACAAAATTTTGGAATATTTTTGTAGTCTATAAATAAAAACTCAAGTCTTTTCACCTTGTTTCTAAAAAGCTTTATTTACAACCAGTGAAACATCTCAACGTTTTTCCATGAGAAATCATGTGAGCTTGTAACTCTCCCTTTTCAAAAAAATCCCGATCATACATCTTGGGATTTGGTTGGTCGTTTGGTTTTTTTTTTTACACATTTGCAATTTCAAAATTGACTGTACCCATAACTTTTCGCTGGAATACATTTTCAGGAGAGAAGTCCAAATATTTTCCATAGAAACACAGATTCATTAAGGTTGGAAAAGACCTTTAAGATCATCAAGTCCATGAATACAAAGGACGGAAATCAGCCCTTAAAAACATTTTGTGCTTTTAAAAAATTATCCCGCTCTAGTGGAAGGTGTCCCTACCCATGGCAAGGGGCTTGGAACTGGAAGATCTTTAAGGTCCCTTCCAATCCAAACCATTCTATGATTCTATGATAAAAATACTCTACAGATAGTGATATTTCCATTATACAACATCATTAAATACCATCATACAGCCATTATAAAGGCAGTTGTATTATTCTTGAAAGTATTCATCCACATAAAGAAGGGCTTCTATTTTGATACACTAGCCATTAATTAATCTAACTGTTCTTTTGAGGAACAACACACGAACACTGCTACCACACTGACAGAGAGCAGTACATATTCGAAGAACATCAGTATTGTGTTTATCTCCTTTTAAAAAAAAAGTAAATTGGTGAGTTTAATGGAAAATACTGTGCTAATTTCTACAAAGTACTTCTACTAGTGCCCTAAGAAAAACCACTGCATTGGGTCCCTATTCACAGAGCAGCAGAGTCAAAATCCTTCAACACAAACACAGAAATGGGGCTCCCTGAGATGTGAGAAGAAGAGCAGGCAGAACTGAGAAGTTTATCTCCCCCAACACTCACTTTTCCACAACTCTGTAGCAGAGAAGTTTCTCTGCCCTTTGAGGTCCAACACGCCTGGTTCAGGCAGGGCCACAGGTGATTCCTGTGGAATCAGCATGGAAAGCTCAGTCCCGAGCAGTTCTGCCTCTCCACAGTGGCCACCCTGCCAGGCTGGTCCTCGCTCTTGGGAGCAGAGGCCTTGCTCGTTCTTTTCTCCCAGTTTGATTACTGGGAGGCAGCCAAAGCTGGCACCACTGCCCGGCCACCACCGGGCTGGGTGGCTCAGGTGTCCCTTACCACCGTAGGCAGGGACATCACCTGTCACCTTTCATGGCCCCAGCCAGTCCAGATCCAAAATGAGCACCAGGAGCACCCAGCCCATCACTGTGGCTGGGATGGTGCTTGGTGCTGCCTGCACTGTCAATCATGCACCATGGTGAGGGGAAAGCATGGAAAAAGATTTTTTAAGAGCCCTGCACGAAGCAGCACAACCTCTTTCTGTAACAAATGTGTTACACTTCCAGAAAAATTACTAGTTTTCTCCAGTCGAACTAGATTAATTTTCCTTTAAACCTATTTTAGTTTGCTCAAGGCATCTTAAGCACCCTGTGTAAATGAATTAGAAATGACAGTTTCTCCAGTAAGGGGATAGGTGACCATGTTCCTTTCTTGTACAGTAAGGAGAATTGTGAGAACAAAGAATAAAAGCCAGCACGTTATCTGTATGCATGTTATTTAAATGGCTCTCTCCCCTTGCTTTGTGAGAGTTTAACATTCCCAGTGATGTGTAGAGAAAGACTTTGAAACATAAAATTGGGGGTACAGATAACATAAAATTACTTCTCAGCAACAAATGCACATGTCTGCCAGTCTATAGATGTGCTAAGTAAAGCACAGTGGAATTTTGCAAACAAATTTACAGCATGTCAAAAGCTTCAGTGAGAAAGCAGATTGAGCAATGCTCTGTAATAATGGTACCTGTCCAAGGGTGCTGTGCCTGTGTTGCAGGACATCTACTGCTGCACAAGGACACAAATCTTAACACCTTAAATCAGACAGAAAGTTATCTGTTCAATTTCCTGGATACCACATTCTTATAATTCTATGACCTTTTTTATGCCTTTGAGAGAAATCCAGCAATTAAATCAGGCTTAAGAAGCCCTAACAGAGTGGAACATTTTTCCTAGGTAAAGGAGATTTCTGCTTACCTTAGAACATTAAATAAATACTTAGTCTTAATTCCAAATTTATTTAAGTTTGGACTGCATGGGATAAAGTATCCCCTGTGTCTCATCTTCTGATACACAATAAAATGCATGATAGGCTCTCTCTCAGCATCTACAAGACAAGCTAATAACATGGCCAGCTATCCTGGACCGATGGGCATCCCCCAGGACCAGGGCATGCAAGAAGGAGCACACAAGGCAATGACAGGAGAATTGTTGCAGAGTGCTGTGAGGCAGAGATGTGAATCAAGTTATCAGGCAGGCTCTGGGCTGGCAAAGCAGGCTGGGAAACAATTTTCAATTTTGCTCCTTTCAAACCAAGTGAAGGAGAACAGCTTCTGCTAAGAGCTAAACAAACTTCTGGAAAGTATTTATGTGCCTGGTTTGAGGTTTACCAGCCCCTGTTCTAGTCAAGGGATTTGGGTTTCATGTGGCTGATGCTTTAGTTATGGAGTTACTCATTGCAGAAAGCCGTTGCCTTGGTAGCTGGGTGACCCAGGGGGTTAATAAAGTGAATTTCCACCCCAGAGATCTGTGATTCATGCTTGGCTTAACAGACAGCAGTAAATGAGTTTGGTGGTCTCAAACTAGCCCACAGACTCACTGCAAAATCCCAGCATCATTTTAAAGGAATTTATCATAGCTGGGATTTTCTATTCATAAGAGAGCTAAGACTGGAATAATAGGGTTATGTTTCAGGGCAGGATGAGAGGCCATTAAGTAATCCTAGTATATTATTAAGTAATGTAAGTTTAAATACATGTGCATAAAATGTCTGGAATTAAATAAAAAAAATAAATTAATTCCATTATGAGTTTAACTTTTGACCAAATAGTTGCAAGGAAAAAGTGAAATAAAAGCCTTTCCCACAGAGTGCTGAAGACAGTGCTATTCCACTATGTATGCAGGGAAAGCTACAGCTCTCCAGGAACAATATTATCACTCCTTGTGGAAATGCAGGCTCCTAGACATATTTGAAGCAGTTGTTTTTAGATTTAGTCCTATAAAGATAATTAACTCGTTCATCTCAAGAGGTGAGATGGTTTTTGAATATTTCTGTCAATGACAGTCCTGAAATGCTTGTCTCTTCAAGAGGCTAAAGGTTTAAAACTCACCGTGGACTGTTATCATTATCCCACAGATATTCCACCTTCCAAGGGCAATGTGTACTTTAGTCCCAGGTTCCTTAGGCCATTTAACATTGTGCATCATGCCAGAAGCAAGCACTGTAGAAAAGCTTGTCAGATAATTTTGAGACAATTCCAGAACAATGTCAATATCCTGAAAGAAACAGTGCTTCTGCCTCTTTTGGAGGAAGTCATCTCATACACTTCACACTTGGTTTTCTGCTCTCCAAAGGGGCAGAAAGAAGGCTGGACCATGTTTTGCCTCTGCTCACAGCTCTAGCTAGATCACAAACTGATTTAAACCAGGATCATTCCACTGAGGTCTTTACCTTCCAGATGAGGATCTGAATCTTTACTTACTCCCTCAGCCAGCGAGAAGTGAAGTCCAGAGCTGTCAGAGGGCCATCACTGGGCAGGTTTATCGAAAAATCCAACAGACTGTAGTACATTTTCTCTTTATAAAGTATAAACAGCCCACATGTTTATGGATGACAGTGGTACTGGGAAGGAGGTGAGAAGGAGAGATGTGGGGAGTGACAAATAGACTGTAAATTAAAATTAACTGCATCAGAAACTTGAAGGAAAGATACAAGTTGGGTGCTGTGTGTAGAAAATATCTTATTGCAGTCAAGCCTGACCCTGTTCCTTGAAAAGCATTTCTCTGATTTGTTCAGGTCACAAGTGGGATGGAAATGAGCCTCCGTACTGCTTCTTCACACATCCGGATTTAATAGACTTTTTTCCACTGATAAAAGACCACTAATGAGTTCATTTTCAAGCTATTAAATTGGCTAGAATAGCTAGTTCTGCTGATGATTGCACAGAGACCTGACGGTCACAGTGGGTTTTGTCTTTGGCTGTTAACCATTTGCTGTCTCCCCGTTGAAACACAAATGTTTCAGTAGAAAAGGATGGGAAACCAGGCAAAAGAAACCTTGCCCTGTCCCTTGTTCCCCGCTCATCTCTTTGTTCTACCTTTCCATTTTGTGATTCTGTGTTTCTCAGATGCCTTTAAACACAAATACTTCCTTCCCAGATAGCTGTTGTACCAACAACACCTTGTGATCCAAACAATCAGAAGCACATTCACAACAACATTAGACTTTGGTTTTGGATGAGAGCACAATTAATATCTTCCTTTGTTCCCCAAAATGTTTTAATTCAGAGTATGACAGTTCCTTCACCGGATATCACACTCATTTTTTGTCTGGAGCCCGTGTCCTTACAAAATGCCTACACGGGTTGCCTAGAGTTACACACTGCAGCCTGAAATCTTAAGGGAACCTCTTATTTCTTTAGCCATACAAATGATTTGCAATTAAGGTAATGCTAAGTGATTTCTCTTTTGGTTTAGATACATATCACTTGCAGTATCATGCAGTCCATCAGACTTTTACAGGCAAACAATTAACTGCACAGTTGCTTGGTGCTCTAACCTCTGCCCCCAGTGCTTGGGGGATCAGGAACAGGTTTGCCTGACACTTGACAGCACCATCTCTTTCTGTTCAGAGAAACTGTTAATGTAATTGTGTGACATACACTAGAAATGGATTTCTCCTCAATGTTTAATACCCAAGTCCAAGGAGAAGAGAAATAGCAGCCAAGAGGGAAAGGCAGTGACACCATGCAACATTTTGGTACATGGGCCAGTAAGGAACAGCTTCACAGACATTTTTGGAGAGAAACAGCAAAATATAGAAAATGTAAGGTATCCCACCACTGTCTTCACAAAATTTGCTCCCAAGGATGCGTGTATCAAGTGTCGATTATCCTGTCAGAGTTTAACCAGTAAGTCACAGTCTACACTTCTTAAAAGGGGAAATTTTTGAAGCTATTTTTTTTTTTTTTTTTTTTTTTTTTTTNAAAAGGGGAAATTTTTGAAGCTAGCTTTTTTTTTTTTTTTTTTTTAAATTGCCTGGCTGCAGCCACACTGTGTCTATCCACAGCATCCCTTGAAAGGGGACTGCAATCAATCACCTCATCCAGAATGGGGCTGGCACACGAGTGATGTGTCAGTGTCACGGGCTGTTTGCTTGGCTGTGCACAACCATACTGCCCGCAGAGCACTCACAGCCTGGAGCCTTCCCTACAAAACAGAGGAAGTATTTAAAATCAGCCTTGTGTCAATTAAAATCTTCACTCAGAGATTTAATTCATTCTGTTAGCATCAGAAGGCAACTTACCCTAAATGAAAATATTACTTACCTCTTCAAAGATTTCAATCTAGTATCTCTTGTTGGAACAAAGTTTTGCAAGTTTAAATTTACTACAGGCAAAAAAATCTTGCAAATATTTGTAACTGCATCTCAGAAGAATGATTTTTGAAGCTCAATACTTAGTCAGCACCAAAATGATGGTGATCTTATTATGAACATGGCAACAAGAAGTCATAGAACTTTAAATGTAATTATGTCCACGACTCCATTTCATATGTGTTAAATTTTTGTGATGCCTTATTTCAATTATCAAGAATCTGCTGATATTTCTGTTCTGTTAAATCCTATTCTCTATGTGATGATGCAAGTTACTTGTGGATAATTAGTTGAAACTAAAATGGAGATTAGAATAAGTTGACACAGGAAGAATTTATTTAATTTCAAAGAAAGGGAGAAACACCTCTGAACAAAAAGCATTGTTTTAAAGAAGCTTCAGTAAACAAGAAAAACAGTTGATTGGAAAAAAATTGGCTACAACGTGGAGAGCTAAGAAAAAGGAGTAAAGACCAAAATGCACTACTTTTTCCTCATTTCTCAACGCACAGCTAAAGACCCTGCTTCTGAAGAATCTTTGTCAAAGATCAGAGCATCCATTTAATTCTCTACAAATGGAGATTTTCTAAGTTACGCAGGCTCACCTCACAAAAGCCACTTCTTCTGTGACCTAGTTACTCAAAATGCAAAGCAGGGCCCCCTGGCCACCGCTCAGAGCTGACAGACTTGTGCTGGGAATGCGGCTGGGCTGGGCTTTGCTTCCCTGTGAAAGCCGTATCAGGAGAGCGCCTGGATCACGCTGGAGCAGACAGCAATGCCTGTCATTCTGAGGTGAGACCTGAGTACTACAATATTTTACGATGAATCTCAGTCACGAGGCAAGCACTGTACAACAGAGGGAAAACACGTAGCTGCTTCTCTAAATTCATTAAAGAACAGGTTTGGCACAGCGAGGCTTTTTATCAGAGAGCCTGTTCTAGACAGGGAACAGTCCAAGCAATCAGGAAAGTTGCACTGGAGGAGTTTTGAAGCTGACCAATTAAAATGCACTGCGATTCTATATGGACATCTCCAAAGTGAATTAAGCTAAAGCCAGCGAAGACCTCTTTCACTTTGAATAAGTGAAATTTAAACAATACAGTTTAAATTAACACTTCTAGGTAATTTGAATTCAAATTTTGTAGCGAATGCTATATAGGCAAAACACAAATTGCCGTTCTAGCAGTGCACTGCAGCAATGAAATCTGTAACAGGTGAGCAAGATTTCTGTCTCCATGACATGATTGCTTAGGTTTTCTGAATAAATTCTAAATGGTATTTAGTACTATTTTTAGCAATTCAATGCAAGATATGCTATTTAAAGTAGTGGTTGGGACTGGAGTCTTGCCTTACTCCAGAGGTCAAGAAATGTGGCCAAAAGGTTGTAGACTTCAACTTCTGACCACCAAACTGAAGGCAAGGTAAAATTCAGGAAAGAAACTGAAAAAGGTCAGTGAAAGCATTGACCAAGAAAGGCATCATTACCAAAGCAGTGTGGCTATTGCAACCTGCCTCAGCTATTCTCAGACAGACAAAAAGCTCACCATCAAGAAGCCATCAATACACATCGCACTAACAGTCCTGTTTGGCAGCCTCAATTCCCAGCCCTTGTGTTACAGGTTAATAATTCATCTCCTCTCACCAGTCAGATTGTACCTTGACTCTAAGCCAATTCATAACAAACGCTATTATAAAAATCACAAAAACTTCAGGTTAATCTAATGCTTAAGAAGATTGATAACTGAGTGCTGATGCAAAATTTTCTCTTTTCCTCTGGACTTTTAAAGTATTCACAGCTTTCACAGTTGTTTTTTTTCTGACATACAGGTGTTGCTGAACAATAACTGAGCTGGATTATTCTTGATGCAAAACAGGGCATGATTATTTTTAAAAATGAAATACAAGGAAATCTTAGAAATTTCATTTGCTTGTAATCAGCAACCGTTTCCCACAAATGCAGTGTCCAGTCAACCGGAAGAAAAATGACTTTTAAAAGCAGGTGTTCTTTCTAATTATTGTTGATTCGAGCAAGTTATTAACGCTTACATGCACCCAGGTTTACACTAATGAAACCTTGCTTGCCTGTCAGTAGATTCCTGATAAAGAGTATCTTTTGGTTTAGTCCCCAAAACTGGAGTTTAGCAATAAATAGTTCAAATCAGTTAGTCCTGCTCTGGTATGAATAGGAGGTTATTCCTTACCACACAAAGCTAATATAGGAGGGAGCCATATGAACAGAACAGCAATGGTTAAATGTGCACAGAGTTGTTTATTTCTCCAGGCTTACAAATTTGATTACCATGGAGCACAAAGCTATTAAAAATATGACCTTTTATACTGTACGACTTGGCAAAAAGCCAAATAATAACTTTGTTTGATTTGGGTAGTATGATAGAGTGCCTATTCAGCTGGAAATAAAATTACTTTTCTTTACAGGAAATTATACCTGGAAGACTAAATGTCCATCATGAACATAACACACATATAGAGTCATTAATTCAGACTCATGGCAGCCAGTCTCAGAGAAGTAAAAGGACAATGGTTTTAGGTGGAGCAGAAAAAGATGCAGAATTCCAATGCTTGTCTGGCATCTGCTCTGTGATGGGGACAAGTGAAATAACTGCTGATAACACATAAGACAGAACCCCCCTACCAGGATATAGAACTGGTATGGCACTGATACTTCACAACTCCTTGTCTTGAACAAGCAGTTCTATTTTTATGCTTTTGATATGCAAACAAAGGGAAAATACGAATCCTGTGCTCATGTTAGATAGACAGATGTTTGATCTGACAAAACCTCTCATTAGTGCTTCCACTAACACCAATGACAAAACCAATAGATTCCAATCCAGTAAAGAGTAAAATCAAGAAGATATGCATAGAAGAAAAAATGTTTGGCTAGCCCTCTTGTTTTCGGGAGTGCTACACTGAATTCCATGAAAAAAAACAAACAAAGAAGACAGAAAATGGTAGGTGATAGAAAGGAAAATGATCATTTCACCTTATAGGTATCTTTGGCATTAAAGATGTCTTCTACTCTAATTAAACTAGAATAACACATGACAAATACCATCTTTGAAAAAAAAAAACCAAACGTGCATAATTACATTTTCCCTTTACTCAAAACACCTTGATTAACTGTTTGGCTGACTTCTATTCATTTTGCTACTTATTTATTTATTTATGGGGGCACAGGGGATTTTCAAAATATTATTTTTCTCTGAAAACAATATTTCAATAGACTGACATTTCAGTGTTCTCTACTGGTCGTTTTTTATTCTGCTTGTTTATTGTCATATGGTACTTTTCCAACAAATTATTTCCATTGTTTCATGTTTGCAAAAAAAGACCATTCTGTTCAGAAGGATGTTATTAAAAAACCCCTCACTGGGATATGCAGGACTGCTGAAAAATCATGAATACAAGATGATTAAGAAATTGCAATAAGGACTTTCTACTTCTGTGGAAAGTTATGTAGGCTCTGTAATTACCACCCATGCTCTGAAGTTTTATGTCTTGTCTGAAAATTGAATTTCCAGTGAGTTGCATTTTTCTATTTAGCTGTGAAAATCAGGCACAAGGGAATCACATTTCACTTAAAGCAAGGCATTAGGAGAGTAATGGCTATCTATCACTCACCAAAGCACTATGGAGGAATGGCTTGAAAGAGAAATGACAATGAAAAAAAACCAACCCAAGCATTCTTTAGAAAGAAATATTGTAAATCTTATTTCTTGTTTTGTTTTCTCAACTTTTCTTATGAAATTGCTTCAGGATGTAGGAGTTACCTCAGAAAGTTAGACAAAATTTGCATATCATATAATACTCTACTGAAAACAACTGTTCATATAATACGCTCCAGTTTTGAGGAAATTCAACTGAGGAATTCTGGCCACAGGAGACTTTCCCTTTCCATTCCCTCAGTTTAATACTGTTCTTTTGCCTAAATCCCAGAAATTTACATCCTTTTCACTTTTAGTACACTCATTTCATGTGCTCCAAAATTAATAAAATAATAAATAAAACCCTCCACACTTCAGTGCAGGTTTTTACTTTTTGCTGCAGTATCTGGTCAGGTATGGAATCCAATTAAGCCTTCACCTTAGGCAACTTTTCATGTTCATGCTCCACAGGCTTACTGTGTAGAGGCAGCAATAAGAAAGGGTTCTGACTCTGCAGCTCTGTCTTCATCACCAAAGGAGTTTTGAGAGTCCAGCTTCAAAGTCAGTCTTGAAAAACCCTTCTATCCATGTCAACAATCCTCACTCATCTTTTTGACCTATTATCTTCTTTGCATTCAATTTTGAAGTTAAAGTGGACTTTTGTATACAGGAGATATGGGTGGTCTAGGAATGCATACCTAGCATCCTTCAGTTCGAAAGTCAGTATTTCCTTTGTTACATTTCTTGGGCAGAAAGATGGTGAGTTCTGTTTGAATTGAGTTTGAAGAGATACAGTTCTAAATACTGAGATCCTCTTTACTTATCCATGAAGAGTTTCAGGATCGTCCATGAAGAGTTTCGGACTGAAAGTGTGCTGCAGCATGACAAACTCCTGTGCCCTTTCACTTGCTCTGAACTCACTTCAGGGTTAAGAGACTAGTCATTTGTCAAGTGCCAAACAGCCATTAGTGTGGACTGATCAAGTGGAGCATGATGGCAGAAAAAACAGAGAAGGAGAACAATGAATTCTATACAAATTATAAAGTCACTGCTATGCATACAGCCCTGATCATTGCTGTACAAAGAAAGGTTGTTTTTAAGTTGTGTAAAGGTATCCTGTATCTTACACTTGCCAATTTGGGACCGCATATATATTGCACATTGTCTTGTCTGCTGGAAAGATTAGAGGGATGAACTGCTCCTGCTCCTCCATGATACTGCCTTCCTCGGAGAATAGCAGCCACTAACTGCATAACAGAGTGACAGCAAACATATTAAGAAATGCAAGTCTCAAAGCATTCCTTCTGCTTTCTTCTGCTTATGGTGAAGAGTTACTCTTAATGCACACATTGTGAAAGATCGAGAGGGAACCTCATCAATGCTTTGTAATAGCTGAGTATAAATCCAAAGCTCTATGGGTAGTATCAGTGATTAATTGCATTCAGTCGACATTAGACTCTGTCATTATCAGCTACTTGCTGCTCAGCACTTGCTACGCTGTTAATTATTGCTGTGTGGCTCTAAGGGATGTTTTCAAAACATTTCAAATTTTGCTACTGTAATAGCACAGGAAAGAAATCAGTAAGTAGCTTTTTCGCAGAGGAGAGACAAACATACTTTTATTAATGTTTTGAATAGTTTTGCTTTATTGAGACTGGATAAGCTATCACTGATCACAACTGGGCTTCTAAGACAGCACTGGCATTTGGCATTCTATCTAGACTTCACTAAAACTTTCACGTTTTTCATCAACCCACACATAGTGCAATACCTTCTGGCACATAAGGGAAGTGAGAAGAGTAAAAAGGTTGCACTCCCATTCCCAGTTTCGTGCAACGAATATTTTAATCAAATTTNAAACTAGAAAAAAGCTGGTAGAAGGTGTGCCACTTGCTCTATATTATGCTATTACTTCAAAGCTAACATTATCAAAAAACACACAATGTATGTTTTTCTGCTGATGTTCTTAAGTTTGTAATGGTCAGGCTTAAAAGTTTTATCCATGGTGCAGTTAAGGGGAAAACAGACAGGATTGCAGTGCTACGTCCAACAGTAATAGGCTGCTATGCCCTGTAGTAATCTGTACCAGTAATTACCTCTGATAATTAAAAGCAAGATTAAATTTAGGTAATAGTGCTAATAATAGAAAGAATCTAAAAAAGAGAAAATTTATTTTTTTAATACTTTAAAATCTGCTTCTCCTGAAATTTTTCAAAACAGGGATTTTCTTTAATTCTGATCTGCACAAACATTGAAATATGCTCTCTTCTGATTCAGAATTAAAGAAATTTCTGACATGCCAACATTTCCAGAGTTAGGACCTTTATTTAAACCAAGTGGAACAGATCCAATAGATGAAAGAAATAGACTCCACATTGAGATTGCTGAAATACATACATTAGGTGTGGGAGAGCTGGGAGAACCAGTGCTGGAATACGAAGGATGCACAAAATCTGACTTTCTGGTGCTTGCTTATTCTGGTATGCTATCAATAGATCCTTCTGACTACAAACTGCATCCTGGACCAGGAAATCTGTCATGATCAAATTTACAGCCCTACTGGCCTCTCTCCAGAAAAAGACTTTAGAGACTTTCAGTCAGTTTGGATTTTTCAGGTGTACAGGAAGGCACTGAGTACCATTAATTACCAAATTAGTGTCCAAACTGATGAACCTTGTGTTTCATTTTTATTCCTTGGATTCTGAACCATAAAACTTCAGTCAGATCCATATGGGAAGCACTGCAACTAGCCCTAAACTGCAAACATTTAAAAATAAATAAAGTGCATAAATGATCCACTTAATGAAAACATCAAGAGACCTTGTAAATCAACTGCTATCAGCTAATGCTATTATCTAAACGAGATGTAGTGCCTGAGAGCATCTGCATATGCATCCCTATGCCTGCACAATGAGATTACACATACAAGAGATGTGTACCTACATGCAGAGGAGCCTAAAGCAATCCAGAGGCACCGGTTTCACAGGCCCACATTTGTGGAACAGAGATCTGGATTATGCATGTCTGAGCCATCAGTGATATAGAGGAATTGCACATCGATTACCATCCTGTTGAGAAATGGGAGAGTGAGCTTGGGAGAGACTGAAAGCAGAGTGTGCCAGAGGCCAAATGATTAATATATTTTCTCAGCATTAGCATCAACAATGTGCTGCCTCAGAGGAAGTCACGGTTAAAGAGTATCCACTAACTTGATGCAAAGCTCAATAGAATATTAGAATAAATAGGATAAAAAATTACCTTCATATCATGCAGGAAGACTTCTTGATCTAACATGTCTCTTATTGCTTTGCTGGGCTAATTTCAGCCTTACTTTATGATATTCATGAAAAATCAATTATGTGACAGAAAGAGTGAGAGACCTAAGAGGCATCCACCTCTGTGCTGAGCATCACCACTGGCTGGAAATTGATGCCAGACAAGTTCTAATTAGGAATAAAGCACAAATTTGCAGCAGTGAGGCTGACTAACCACTGGAAAAAATTATTAAAGGAAGTGGTGGGTTTTCTGTCTTTGTGTCACTTCCAAGCAACCGTAGAGGCCTTGCTGGAAAGCAGGAATTGGCTGAGCACACACTACAGAGCTCAACAGAGTCAATGGGATCTAACAGCTCATAATAGACTGGTCAGACTGGACAAAACAATTCTCCCTCTGGAATTAATTTTCATGCACCTGCTAGCACAAGGAAGCTACCAACTCTGTCAGGAAGAAAATGCAGAAGACAAAGCTCCCTTCCTAAATCTGAGACTGCAACTGCGTAGCACTGTTTGGCAGATTTGCCCATAAACAAATATGAGAGAAATGTAAAAGGTTATGAAAAGGAGCACGTTTGCCTGAAGCAAAAATTCCTGTTAGCAATCTATTAGACGTTTTGGAAAATGCAGAGATTGTAGTTGGGCAGCCTGTTACTATTTTAGCTCTTTTAGCCCCTATAAATTTGATAAACTATTAATAAAAAGTAGACATTTACTCTCCTAGGAAATAATGAAGAGTTAGGTGTTAGTGATGGATCTTCAACAACATCTTGAGCTGCAGCAAGGGCAGCGTGGCCAGCAGATCAAAGGAGTTGATCCTGTACTTCTGCTGTGCTCTGGTGACACCCCACCTGGAGCACTGCACCCAGCTCTGGGATGCCCAGCACAGCAAGAACAGAGACCTGCTGTGTGAGTCTGGAGGAGGCCACTGAGATGATCAGAGGGATGGAGCACCTCTCCTACAAGGAGAGGCTGAGATTGAGATTGTTCAGCCTGGAGAAGAGAAGGCTTTGGGGCGACCTCACTGTGGCCTTCCAGCACCTGAAGGGAGTCTATGAAAAAGACGGAGAGGGACTTTTTACAAAAGCATGTAGTGACAGGAATGTTCTCAGACTGAGAGGAGGTTTAGATTAGGTATTAGGAAAAGGTTCATTACTGAGAGGGTGGTGAGCACTGGCACAGGTTGCCCAGAGAAGTTGTGGATGCCCCACCCCTGGCAGTGTTCGAGGCCAGGTTGGAGCAGGGGAGCTCTGAACAACCTGGTCCATTGAAAAGAGCCTCTGTCCATAGCAGGGGAGCTGGAACGAGATGATCTTTAAGGTCCCTCCTAACCCAACTAATTTTATGATTCTACGTTTNTGATGGATCTTCAACAACATCTTGAGCTGCAGCAAGGGCAGCGTGGCCAGCAGATCAAAGGAGTTGATCCTGTACTTCTGCTGTGCTCTGGTGACACCCCACCTGGAGCACTGCACCCAGCTCTGGGATGCCCAGCACAGCAAGAACAGAGACCTGCTGTGTGAGTCTGGAGGAGGCCACTGAGATGATCAGAGGGATGGAGCACCTCTCCTACAAGGAGAGGCTGAGATTGAGATTGTTCAGCCTGGAGAAGAGAAGGCTTTGGGGCGACCTCACTGTGGCCTTCCAGCACCTGAAGGGAGTCTATGAAAAAGATGGAGAGGGACTTTTTACAAAAGCATGTAGTGACAGGAATGTTCTCAGACTGAGAGGAGGTTTAGATTAGGTATTAGGAAAAGGTTCATTACTGAGAGGGTGGTGAGCACTGGCACAGGTTGCCCAGAGAAGTTGTGGATGCCCCACCCCTGGCAGTGTTCGAGGCCAGGTTGGAGCAGGGGAGCTCTGAACAACCTGGTCCATTGAAAAGAGCCTCTGTCCATAGCAGGGGAGCTGGAACGAGATGATCTTTAAGGTCCCTCCTAACCCAACTAATTTTATGATTCTACGTTTCTATGGTATAACACAGTAGAGCTTAAAGCAAAGTCTGTCTTGTGAGAGAAACTGTGTTTTGGAACTAAACCAATTCCCTAGAGTTTGAGTGTTTCTCTTTCAAGAGATGTGCAGTTTTAAGCAAGATACCAACAATTACATAACTCTACCTGTAAACAAGACAGCTCTTATGTTTTCAAAGCCTGCTAGTCAAAGTCTTTCAAGCAAATAGATCTCATTTCTCTTCCTCCATTTAGATCTGAGAGATTAATTAAGCTCATCAACAGTTGATTAATGCAGGTAGGAAGTCTGTGGCTTCCTCCAATTACATTTCAATGATGTGGTACTCCTAGATATATTTATTTGGCTTTTAAGAAATATATCTGTAAGAATGATCTAGGCAATTGTTGTGTCAGATTAAAATACATTATAAAATCATTAGTGAACAAAACCAGCAGTGCATTCTGTGTAGCCATCTGGAAAAGATGCTACAGAACAGACCAACATTTCTTCTGGTATGCGAAGGGATCTCGCTTCAAATGAGCTTGCACTTCGCTAATATCTGCTCAGTTATTTTATTACTGTGGAAGCAAGGAGGTGCTAAGCTGTGGAAAAGGGATGTGGCAGCAGAAGAATGTTTATTACAAAGCACAACCTATGGCCTACTCCTCACCTGGGGTAAAACTGTAGACTTATGCCTTACTGGCGCACTAGAGGAAACAGATTTACTTTTTTTTTTCGGAGGGGTGGAGGAAATTGTTTCAAACATAAAAAAATGCACTTTTGAACTCCACTAAGACAAGACAGAGACCTCTCAAAGTAAGAATGTCTTGATCCTAAAGAAATGATCCCACACATGGAAATCCAAACAGAACAGGAATGTTCTTCAGTTTGAGAAAAATTGATTCTCTTTAATTTCCTTTGCTAATTACAAATTCCATTGCAAAAACTCCACCAAAACGAGAATTGCAATTGCAAGCTTCTGATTAGTGGAGTGCTGTAGAATTATGGAACTGAGTTTGGAGGACAAGAACAAATATATTCAATCACATTTCCCACCAGTTTTTTGAGCTACCTACATGTTCAGATGAACATGGGGTTTTCTGAATTTGAGAGCACGATTCCCACAAGTTTGTGTACTGCCTGGACTTTACTTTGAGCCTTCATGTGCCCAAGGAAACACGACTGGAGCAAGCCAGGCTCAGGCAGTGACAGGATGGCACCTGTTTGCTCAGAGCACTCCTCAGGGTGGCCTTGCCTCAGTAACAGCTGTGGCTGCTCCAGCCTGGAAGAGGACAAAGAGCAGGAAGGTCACACAGAAGATCAGCTCCCCTCTGTATTAACTCTTTTACTCTGTAATATACTCCAGTTATGTCTCTATTGTCACACATAAATCCACTTTTAATGCATTGAAAAAACCTATGCACAGGTTTAAAACTACATAAAAGAAACAACATGTCTTGATTTTCCTTTTTTTTTTTTTTTGGCATGATTCTAGACTTCTAAACTCTTGCATCTTCTAGCTGGATTTGTCAAAGAGCAGTTACACATATATTAAGTCTCAGCATGCTCAACTACCATGTTTAATTGCTGCTCACAGTTGTATATTATATAGTAGAAACACACACAAACCGTACATCCAGGATATCTCCTCAATTCATTTATATTCAATCCTGTACCTGGGATTAATTCTGTGCTTATTTTATTAATTTCAATGGGATTATTCTTTTTGCATCAAAGACTTAGGTGTTACCATTACTGTTGCCAGCTTAATTTTTCTAATTGATATGGTTTTGCTGAACCCATTTAATTGAATTTGTTTCATTAACACTGGAACCGATACTGATATATGGAAAGAATATGGTTTAAATAAATGAGCAAATATTCACCACTTTTATCCAACCTGATATGGTTTTTCACTGAAATCAGTAGTCACTTCTCAAAACAAATGCATTTTAATTCCTTCTGATTTATTTCTCCTTCTATTTACTACTTCTTTGTCACAGTTGGATGCATTTAAGTAAACCAATTGGTATTTATAGGAGCCAATTTTCATTTAAATCCTTGAAAGGTAGTTTAAACATTTCTTTAGCACCCACTGCTCATTAACTGAAACGAACACATTTCTGAAATGCAGTAGACTTGCTATCCTACCACAAGATCTTATTTTAACGGTATTCTCATTTTTCTCTTTCTCTCAGTAATTTAAGCAGATCAATTTTGTAAACAGGACAGATTGGCTTAAGGTTTATAAGGAAACTTAAACCTCCACATACACTCCCTCACATTTTCACCAAGCTGGTGCTTCCCTTTCTCTTATGCTTATGGACTCCATTGGTCCAGGAACCTCCAATACAGCAGCCAGAGCTCAGGGACCACTGAAATAATCCTCAGTAATGATGCGGATGCAGATAGCAATTCTATGTGAAGTTTACTTGACACATTCAGCAACATTTGGTTTTTGATTTACAGTATCAACAGGACAGCAACTTCAGGAGTTCACGATTTAAGTCAGGGGTAGAGCCACTTTCCTACAAAGTAACCGACCTGTGCTCTTATACAAGTACTAAAATTAATTGCTTAGGTAAGAAATGCTTGCTTTTAAAACTCAAAGAATCACAAAGCTGTCTTGAAAATGTGAATTGAAGACAACAATCCCTTACAGCATGCAGTGCTGCCGTGATCTCATAGCGCAGTTTGGGTGCAGTACATTTGAGTGCCAAACTGTCTGTTCAGGACAGCTCAGATGTCCCAGTGAGGTGATCCAATATTGCAGCCTAAATATCTGGGCTTCCTATGAAAGCAACTTCTCATAAGTTACTGGCAACTGTACTTAAAAACTGACTGTAGTGGAGTTCCCTGTGTATGATTTCCAAGTGATGCACAGGTTTTCACGCAGAGTTTGGTGTGTAGTCAGGGCAGGACACACACTGTCCTGATATCTCACTTTCTTTTAAAGCATCCTAAGTGCATTCTTTTTATTCTGGTTTTACCTGGCCATCTCTTACTTCTTTTTAACATTGCTTTATTACCAAAAGTTGCATACCAACGCCATGCACACAAAGGTGGCTACTGTTCTGTGATGTTTCCATTGAAATTTGTTCTATAATATCTTTGCCCAGTAGGAATATATAAATTAATGAAATTTTCTGTCAAAAATTTAAAGCTGGTTATCAAGGATTCCAGAATTCACTCCACTTTCATGGATCAGTTATAAGATTTTTCTGCCCCTCCTTCTTCTATTTATTAATTTGGAAGTCAGCATTATCTCTTCTAGGATTTCATATGAAGAGACAATATTCCTTGAAGTGTATGTATAGCTGCTATTAATAGTAGACTTCAGTATGATAAAGAAAGAGCACATCCAGTAGAGCTTTGCTAACGTTCAAGGTGATTTGAAATTGAAGTCCAAATCCATGGAGATGCCTTGTTCCTCCGACTTTCACAAAGACAGAAGAGTTCCCTGACTTCCTGACACTTATTTACTCTCTGAAGCCATCAAGAAATGAGCCAAAGTTATACACTGATTTTGCTGCACTACCTGGAAGGTGATTTCTGTATGAAGTCCACCCGTATAAAGGCCTGTGTGCCCTCATTCAGATGAAAAAGAAGCGTAAGAGAATAGCAATAGGATCTGTGAGGATCCCTTCCTTAATTTTCACATTGTTTTGTTGCAGTTTCTTCTGCCCTTTTGGCTGACAGATTAAATCAGAAATCCAGAAACTGGCAAAATCTTTATTTACCTCTTGCTGTGCCCAAGATCTTGTCATCTTTTCTAACCTCCTTGCCAGCTGGTTTATCCCTTGGCATTGGTGACTTTCTGATTCTCTCAGGCATTGGATGGATTTTGCTGGGGTGATGTTAGGATTGTATATGTTCCCTGAAAAATATATAGTTAATCTACACCACAGTCTTTCTCAGTTTTTTTACTACTGACAAAAAAAATCCTGTATTTCCTGACACCAAGCCATCAAGTACCATGTTCTAGGTGTACTTGGCCACTGTTAACCTAAAGGAGCAAGGGAGCCACAGTAGAACATGTAACATTATTCAAGAGAAATAGCTCCAAGGAAACAGAATTAGCACTGTGCCCATCATAACTGAGAAGCAGGGAAGGGCAGGCAGATTAAACTCACAGGGAAGGCTCAGTTTATAAAAAAAAAAGCACAGGGTCATAAAATATTCCCTTGTGTCCTTCCACAAAGAAATTATTTCAGATACCAAATTCCCCTGCAGCCTGTAAAAGCTTTACAAGTAGTCCAACCCCCCTGCAGCCAAGTTGTGAGTGATGTGCCCATATATCAGGTACCAAGGTCAGCAGACGAAGGAACTGGGCTGGAGGACACCTGTGGAGCATATCCACCCCACAGCTGAGAATCTGCTCTTCTGCCTTCAGCACAGGAGCAGCCAAACCTGCCACCTCACAAACAACCTGAGCATTGTCTTGTGCTTTCATAAATGCAGCAAATTTCCGTGTTTCTGCTTCTTCGTGAGGCATTTCACTAAAATGCAAAGTTAATGATTTATTAGTTTAAATAATTTATTTTACAACTGAATTAATTTGCCAGTCATGTTGCACACTTTATAAGGGGAGCAAATCCTTTCAAAGTGCCTCAGCAATCTAATCAGTATGCTCCTTTTCTTTATGCCATGTTTCAACAGTTACTACATATGCCTGGACCTCAAAGCATCTCTGCCTTTGGTTAGATGAGGGGAAAATGGTTAATTTGGGTGTGGGAGAAAGGGAAGCTGTTTAGGAGTCATCTCTGTGTCATGCTTTGATGAAAAGCTCGGCAAAGGTTTCAAATGAACGCACAGGACTGGAGCTGGTTTTCAAGCTGGCAGCTTCAAAGAAGATGCAGGATTGTATAGCAATAATGGCCATTAAATTACCTTCTCTCCAACAGTGTAGATCATTTGGAGTCAGGTCATAAACAGAATAAAGGAATCTTAGCTTTCCACTCCTGGCTATGCGGGCACTTTGAGACACCAGAAGACTCTCTTCACAAGTCTCATTAGCTGACATTACCATCCTCAAAGGACTATGTTAAACTTGAAAATAAACATAAAAAAATGAACAGATTTCTAAAAAATTTAATGGCAAGAATGATGCACTCTATTGCAACTGAGGAAAGCTGCTTAAAACATGGATTTCACTCTTAGAAAATAACGAAAAGTCCAACATTTTGGAAAATATTGTCATTTTCTAAGTATTTATGTTGGCAAAGCATTAATGTAAAACCAGTAATGCTGTTTAGATATATCCAAAATCACAAGCAAATTTAATAGTGATCTACACAAAAGCTGTAATAAACTACACCTCAGGGTCCTGTACTCATCTTCTAACTGGTCCTTGCATTTAAAATCAGAATGCAGACAGATGCTGGCTACCTTTTTAAAAATTGATCTTATTTTAATTTCTTAATTACAACTACCTGTAATTTTATTTAATAAAATGAATGCATTTTATTTAAACCATGTGAATTGGTGAGTTTTGTCTGCGACACTTTGAGCAGACATTTAAAGCCTTGTCTAATCAACACGTGGCATTCCAAACCTCAGTAAGATGATCTTCGGTGAATGTGACAGGAAATATTGCGAGGTTACTGATTTGTAATTTAAATTTTAGTAGCATCTAGGGGCCCTGTAAAAGATTGCAGCTGGCCAAACTAAGCACTGAGAACATATATGCCATAAGACAGTACACAAAGTTTAAATATTTAGGGCAATATTTTAGGGAAACTGAAAATGCTGAGGAGGAATGACATGAACTTCAGGGAATTTTCCTGAGACCCAGGTCAGCAATTTAACTCTGATCATCTTTTATTTCCCTTTAATAAAAGATTTGTGTTGTATACTGTGTACATGATATGTTGTAACTTTTTGCTATTGTATGATTGTTGCTATTCCTTAAGCCTCCACAACACGCAGAGCCTTAAAATATACTGAAAAGAAAGTCCTTATACTGAATGGATAGTCCTCTAATAAGGAAACAAATGAAAGACTTAGAAAATCAGAGGAACCAATTCCTGCATGTAGATAAATTGGACTACTTTTGTTGTCTCTAATGTATCTTGTTTGAAGCAGCCACTTTGTGTTGTCCTCCCTGTGCACTTTTATGCAAATTTAATGATCTGTGTTACAGGTTATTAGTAATCTGCCATGGCCATAACCTTACCCTGGATGCAGTAACAATCAAAAGTTCTACTTCTGATGACAGAAATGATGCAGAACATGTCACAGGCTGCCCTCAAATTATTCTGGATGATGGGGGAAAGATGCAGATAGCTCTTGTGGCTGCAGCCTGTTTAAATAAAAAAGCAAAGGGCTGGTTCTGTGCCTCTTTCTCCCTATAGCAGCATCTCAGCATTCTCTCCCTGAGCCTCTTAGCTGTCCCTGCAAGGACATCAGAAATGAGGCAGATGAGCAGGGGGAGAGGATGACCCAGCTGCCTCATCACTGGGCACCAGAGCCGCCTCCAGCAGCCAAAAGATGATCACTCGGTGACCTGTCCTCATCTCCCTCAGATAAATGGGAATTGAGGCACAGAGCAGAAGCAGGCTGGCAGGTGTGCTGGGCAACCTTCACCCATCCTGAGAGGGGACGTGAGGGAGGACACGGCTGTGGGGAACTGCCACCAGCACTGCTAAATGCAGCTGGGGCAGGGAGAGTGACTCCCTTGACAGGCGAATGTCACCAAACAAAAACATTAACATTAACATAAGAACTGGAGGCACGGCTGGAAATGTCCCAAGGTACACAAAGCAGGCTGTTGGAGGGATATCAGTCAGACTGGCAGGACTTTAAGAACTAAAGAGCACCTGAGACTTCAGCCCACTGGAGGAGCAAGCACCGTGCAGGCTGTCAGGTGTCACCCAGCCCTGCGACCATCAGTGCATGAGGCACCACATTCCATGGCAGGGGCAGCGGTGGGAAGAGCTGCTTCCAGCTCACAGCAGCTCAGCTCACTAGCACAGGACATGGTTCCCTTTAACAGCTATCAGGGAGCTATCCTTATCACCAATCTGCTGCCAGGGGACCACAGGGCTTCTGCTTTGATTCCCACGTGTGCTCAGCAGGGCCGACCACTGGATGGTGAACTCTGCCAGCTGACTAAGTTGGTTTCTGTATCTGGTTGCCAGTGTCAGGCATGAGAGAAAATTAGCTAATTCCCAGGGTTTCTAGCAAGTGACTAATGTTTGGAAAAAGAGCAATGTGAGGTTAATTTATCATCCGATTTTAAAAAGGTGCAAGTTTAAATACTAATAATGTGGAACGGGAAATTTGACATGAAGACCCAGCAAATCAGCAATGTGTAAGTAAGGGAAATTAAATGCAGCCATTGCAGGCAGTGAGGCATCTTTGAATAGGCTGGAAACACAGATAAATGGTGTTCAAAGAAACATCCCAGAAGATGCTGAGTTTGGCAAAGCCAATGACAAGGTCTGAATGAAGTGCAACCAAATGCAGATGGTATGATCGCAATTTCATCTCAACTAATGACACTAGTCCTTGCAGTGGCACCAGGTCTTTTGTTCACTAAAGCACATTTTAATAGGGAAATGGAGGGAAGGGAGATTTGTCTGAACTATTTGCATAATGAGGAGAGTGTGGCTATAGACTGCATTCATTATCCAGAGGAAAGGATCTAAGCATCCTCCAAAATCTGGTTTTCTTGCAATGGTGGGACAAACAAACATGTTAAGTAGAACTTTTTTATCTTAACTCGTATTGGTGCAGTAGGGATGCAATTCACACCCCATTACTCTTACAAATAATAACACTGGACACAGGAGGGACAAGACACCCTGTTCTGGGCTGCCTCTTTGCCCACCATGAGCAGCATCACTGCCATCACCCCTCAAACAGCAGAAGCTTCCCAGCTGCTCCCTCCATGGACCCCTGTGTGTCCAGCCTGACGAGGATACATGAAAGGGGACATGAAATGCTCCATCAGGGAGTGGGAATGAGAGGCAAAGAAATAGGAAGCTATAAAAGTTTTTAAAGTATTTCAAACTCCCCAGGGAAACAATTCTATTCCTTATTTAGCACTTAAATACTTCTTGTAAAACTCAGCCTCCCCCACTTTCCAATTAGGAAGGTACCTGCTTTATTTCAGTCACATCTTCCTGAAGTCTAAGCAGACTTTCTGAGGCAACACCATTATGAGGTCGACTTGATAAAAATACCCACAGCTCTGGAGTCAAATCTGTCCTACTGAAGTCAACAGGAATTTTGCCATTTGACTTCAAAAGATCAGGATTTCATTTCAGATGATGAAAACTCCTCCTAGCAATAGTCAATATGACATTAGAACATTAAATAATAACGGATTTATATTCAAGTCTCAAAATGTAAATCTTTATAGGAGATTTCCTATTTGTTCAAAAATCATAGCACAAGACTGTACAAAAGAACTGTCCCATCTGCTGTAATTGTATAAAATAACTTCCAGATGTACATGCTGGTGGTATGAGAGATACAAACAAGAAAAGCCTGAACAGATCATGACAGCCTCTTCCTAGATTCTGTCCAGCACTCAGTGTAATTTTTTAAACTTTCATGCCTGAAGACAATTACACTTGTGCAGAGATACATGTGGTATTTTCTAAGCTAGAAGCAGAGAATCCGAAAATCCGGGAAGCAGAAGCTAAAACAAGTAATATAACAAGAACTATCACTTGTTACTGCAGGGTTCCCACGCTGTGAGGATAAATTATCAAACTCCTAGGATAAAACAAGTGTATCTCAAGTATAATTTTTAAATGCAGGGAAGAGTTTCCCCAGGGCTTTTCTCTGGCTGCAGCAGCATTGGCAAATGTGCCAAGTAGCCTGCCACTGATTTAGTGGGCTGGAAGCTGCACTCCATCATTGTACCTCACCTGCCATTACCATCAGCTTTTTCTATCCTTGGCATCCTGCTTACAGCAGAAAATTATTCACTTGCTAGTATGGTACAGAAAATCCACACTATTTTTAGCCACCCGCATCTATCACCACAAGTTTACATCAAGATTTCAGGGATGAGGGAAAGAGGAGGAAAAAGAAAC
>VYZR01041050.1:9644-36306 GCA_013400675.1 Oxylabes madagascariensis | reverse complement strand
AAAAAAAGAAGTAAAATTTGTTGCCTGCAGATGCATATACTGGATCCTTTGATACAAGTCCAGTGGAGCAATGTACTGACGTTTATTCCCGCTTCAGCCATTTCTAGTCACAGGCAAGGGTCTCAAATGCCAGAGAAAAATCAGGGTATGACCTTAGGTTGCTGTGCTCCTCACCTTCTTGAGTGCCCCACATGAACACTGTTCAGCTGGGCTGCAGACACCTGTTAGTGCCCTTTTATTGGTGCCAGTGACCAGCTCTGCAATACCTCACGTGTGACTGCTGGCCAGAAACTTGCCACAACAAACTGTGCTCTTCCCCAGGCTTAGGACCGTGCCATCAACTGAAAAAACAGCAACCAAAAAACAGCCTTGGCTGTTTTCCCTGATGAAAAGAATTATTTCCTGATACCCGCGCCAAGATCGGCTGTACACGTACTACTAAAATGCAAATTGTCAATTACAGGAATAAAGGAAATATTATAGGCGTGATTCCTCTATAATCTACCTGAATTTTCTTAAAACATGAGTGGTGCATGCCAAAGGGGAGAAAGCTCCAGTTTTGCCACTCCAATAGGTCCAGTCTCACCTCTAAGCAACACAGCAACCCCCTCTCCCAAAAGACTTGCTGATCCATCATAGAAATTCCTCAAGTAGGTGCATCACACTTTCCTGTCTGCACACATTGAGACATCTCCAGTATTTATATCATATAACAACCAAACTATTATTCATCCAGAACAACTAAACATTCACAGCGCAGAAGATACAAATTTGTTTTAAAAATTAGTCATTTTAGCTAGATATTTTACTGAAATTTTACTGAAATCACTTATTTTTTATTTAAAAAATAAATTCTTTGACGTTAGAATTTGAAACATAACAACCAATGATAATTATCATCTAGAAAAGTAATTCAAATGAAATTTAAAATGTCTCATATCTATCCTTAAAAAATGAAATGAAGGGCAGGTCTATTGCTGTTATAGAATCAGAAGGGAAAAAAGTCTCTCATCATCTGAGAACTCATCAGACTATATAAATATGCTACAATATTACAGACTTCAGTATCTAAAGTACTATTTCACTATTTTCCTGGAGAAAATGATAGCATAATTTTTTTATTGGGGGAGGAAGGAGAGGGAACATAACCAAAATAAAACAAAGCAAAAAGCAAAACACAGCTCCAACACTCTTCATTTTACAGTGCAAAATATGAAAAAAAAAAAGCACATTCAGCTTGAGTGTACCAACCTTAACTTTCTGAAGCTCAAATGGACAAAATGATGAAGGACTGTAAGAAAAAGCAAAATAAACTGATTTCCTAGGGGTATGTGATGCACCCTCTGATGGGTAACAGCAAGAGAAGAGTACAGATTCTCTCATACTTTACATATTCAGTGACATTGTTTCCCCAATCTGTATCAGAGCTATGATGTTACTTAGTAGCCTTTCCAATGATGAGATGGTGTTAATAAATACACCTGGGTGCGTTCACCCCTCACTAAATTATAATCAACGGTTGATTCCAATTTTTCATTTGTTTTTTCTCTCCCTGTCTGGCAAAGATGAAGATCTCACATTTCATACACTTGTATGGATAATCACACTACTGTTAACCGCTGTTGCCACAATCAGGAAAATGTTCTTTTCTCCTTGACCTACAAGGCGTGACCCAATCCCCTGAAACATTATTGCAATATTTTAAAACCTTTTTTTTTTTCAAGTAAGCTGGTTCTGTCAGTCTGATGAGTATTCTGAGATTTCCCTTGGCAAACACGACAGTGTGTGGAGGAAGGCTGCTACACCGAGGCACAGACTGCCCACCCACTGCTGCCTCCTGCTCGTGCTCCTTTGCCCACCGTGTGCCGTGGTAGACACGGCACATCCCATAATAAACACTTACCTGGCTGCACGTGCCTTGTAGGAAATGGAGATCAGCCAAGGAACCTGGCCCAGAGGAGCAAACAGAGAGGCCCAAGCTCTTCATCAGGTGAGACAAGGCAACCATGGCAAAATGTGCCTATGACATTTAATGACAGCCAAATATGCTCTGAAAAAAAGTTGTAAGTTCAGTTAAATATATTTTTTGCTTATTTCATGAGTTAATATTTTTCGCTCAGAAGAAACAAAAAATCCATATTACGATATTAGCATTTTTATAGGATTGAATTTCAGCTTTCCTTCCCTTTATTGAGTGTTTCATGCCATGCACTTTGCCATGGATCCTGAGCACCTGACTGATCAGACTTGCACTCTGCATGTCACTGGTGTACAGCTGATGCACAGATGGTCACATTTGTTATAATGGACTCAAATGAACACCCACTTGTGAATCCATCATATACTACTCACTGACTCCTTGAGATCTAGCTGGTGGCAAAATTCCATTTAAAGTGCGGCGGCACAGTGTTTATCCTGGAATTGCTGAGATAGCTCAGAGGTTTGGGCTGGTTTTTGGTTCCAGTGATTATTATGAGCAAATGATTTACTGCACAACAGAGGGTTTCTCTACTCAGATTTTATTAAATGATTGCAAAGTGATTATTTGCAATTGCAAAGAGATGAGCCAGATCCCCATTAGGTGCACATTGCTAGGGTTCTATGATGTTTATTTATCCTATATATATATATATATATTTATATGTGAACTGTGTAAATTTGAAAGACTAGCTGTCTGCTGTATGAATCAGGGCATCACACACGTACATCTAAGTGTGAGGCTATTTTTAAATGCTGTTAGTTTCATGGAAATCCGTATCTTGCAGTCCCTCTTAAAAACACTTTCCTAATGGAGTATTATGTATGTAATAACTGAGGCATCAGGCTCAAATAGTAACTCAGACTTTCAAACTAGATGAAAGAATGCAAAGTGCAGGCAGATAATACGTTTTTTTAAAAAATATTCACCCATACTTACTGTGTTCCTCTCCAGAATTCATGGGTCATTATTCTTTGTAGCTCTTTTTTCTTCAGAGTAAGACTGTGGAATGAAGTCCACATTCTGAAATTACACACAAATATGTTAGAAAAATGGAGTGTTTGAAATCAATTCTAATGTTAAATGCAAAGGACATTCTGGGCTCATTAAGTAAAAATATCTCATTTAATGAGCAGGAAAGCACTGGAGCACACTGAACCCTGACACAAAGCAAATTATTTAAGTGATAAATTATATTTTATGGGGAATGTAAAAGTTAATAATACTCAGGGGTAGGGTAATAAATGCAGAGGTGTAACTAACTTCATTGACTGCTTTACTTACAAACATGCCATATGTACCTGGTTACTTGAAAGAGTAATAAAAGGAATTGGCAGAAACTCCAGGAACTGAAGATTCACACAGAGACCTTTGTAGCATTCTTTACCACTAACCAGCCTGTGTTTTATTCTTTTCAAACTCATTATTCTCCTCCCTCTTTCACTTTAGAATATATACCTCCGGTCTTTGCTTTTTCACTTTTTGTCAAATATTTGATCTTGCAATCATTAAAACTGAAACCTTCTTATCTACCAGAGAGACTAATAAACACACTGCTCATTTACCTGCAGTGATGCCCCAGAAGTGACCTGAAACTTTACTTGAAGAGACTCAATCTATACTGAGGGAAAACAGTGGATCAGCTTTTAATCCACTGCCCTTCTAGTAAGTGCAAGTTCAGTGGTACTGAATCTCCGGATATTTTTGTCCTGAGATCCATGCAACAGACCAGGGCACGAGGATACAGCTCCCAAGTACACTCCTGCACATCAACATAAGGGCTGTGACCATGAATTTAACTGTCTGCATTAAAACCCTTCCTCTACATCTCAATGGTGCAAAGGAAACAATTCATACAATTCTCATAGAAACCAACAGAGGAGGAGTCTGCTCAACCACAACCATTTCCAGTGACTATTTCCTTAATCCTAAAATGAAATGTGCATTACCAACTTGGTCCTTTTTTTCCAATTTCCTTTTCCCTTTATGTTTACAGGTGAGTAGGTGGTGCTTTATTCCTACTGAATTAGGTTGTTTCCCTGAATTGGTACAGTTTGCACGTGAAGGAGACATTCATACAGCATGAGTATTTGTCAGAGTTCTCCAGCAGAGTTGTTGTACAGAAACAATCAAATTAATTATGAAAGGGTATAAAGTTTATCCTCTGTATTGAAAATTACCCACATATGTGCAATTGTTTTTTAGAAACAAGAGTTTACAATCAATTCTGAGTTAAATCAACTTGACTTTAGCCTGCTTTTTAGTTTGCAGTCTTGTGATGGTGATCAGTGATCTTACAACACCATATAAGTGTGCTCAAGCCGTCACTTTGAACCTGGAAAGTAAAAAAAAAAAAAAAAAGAAAAGGAAAAAAAGCAAAGTGTTCCTTCAAAAAAACCTACCACACTCATCCAAATTCTTCATTTATGGTTGAACTCAATGATCCAAAAGGTTTTTCTAACCTAAATAATTCTATAATTCTAGTAAGTAACAATAACGATGACATATAAGATATTTTCCAGCAGAAGAAACATGACTTTCACAGGTTACACAACTAGAAATATAGGCTGTGGGGACCTACAATGATTACATTGCATGATTTAGAAAATGGCAAGTCTGTAAGCCTGCAAAAGAAAATAGAAGTCTCATTCAGATGCATTATAAACTTTCAAATATCTGTTTATCCAAATTATTCTCTCCTTCTAAATATACAGATAACTTACTACTGTTACATTTTAGCTTTTTGAGTCAGTCATGAAAGGCCCAGATTTATCAGGTGGCTTTGAGGTATCAGAAAGCCTGCATTTCAAACAGAAGCTGAAATTTTGAACTGATCCACTGAGCTCAGGAGCAGGGATTTTCAGGAAAAAACTTTGATTACTGTACTCATTGTGAGTTGGAAGGACCAAGAATTTCAGCAGACTTTTGTATGTCTGCATGTGGGTGCATATAAGTATGTGTGTGTACACATCAGAGACAAAAACTTACAGATTCGTGGCATGAGAACACTAATAAAAGCAATATGTTCAACCACTTCAAAAATATTTTTAACTTTAATTTAGTGTTTTATTGTTTTTAGGTGAGAGTTGAAGTTTTAGGTAGGTTAAGGCATGAAAAATCCTCACACCAATTCATATATCTATCTTCTGTTTTGTGTCTCTGCAGAAGACAGAATCAGAATTCTGATTCAGAACTGAGTCCCTAATACCTTGCCTGAGCAGCAGTACTTTTATAAAGAGATAAAGAGTAATTCCCCTTTTCAAAGCATGACTGTGCTACCTACAGAAGTATTTTCATGGGGTTCCTACCCTACGTTACGTTAGGAGACAGATGACTAATTGGTCTTCCTTACAACGTAAAAAATACTGTTTTCTTTGAAATATCTTTTAAAAAAAGAAAGAAGCATCGCTCTTCCCTTTGGAGGACTCCAAAATGGTGCGGAGAGTAAGAGGCTACATAAAGTTGGGAAGCTGAGGGACAGAAGGGCTCAGTGTGTTCTACATTGAACTTCCCCATGAACTTGCAGCACACTTGATAACCAAAACCATGTCATCTGCGTCTTCTAAACCAGTAGATGCTGCTATCTCTACTTCTCCAAATATTGAATTTATGTTTTCAGTTACATGTAGAATAACTAATGCACTGGTGCCAGTCAGATACTTTATATCACCAAACCCCCACAAGCAAATTTGTTTTACACAGCAGTTGAATGAAAAACATCCTGTAGAGAGTGCAAACGCAAGGGAATGATTAGAACAGAAAACAGCACTAGCAACATGATTTAAATTAAGTGAACATTAATACCTCCAAGACATTGCATTATTGCTTCTTACACTTAGTGGGAAAAGCTGTAATTTACATGTATAATATTTTTAACATCATCTATTAATAAGATGCATATAGTTATTCTGTTCAATTGATACTGGAAAGAAAAGACTTATTTGAAAACATATGCTGCAATAATTAAAATGCTGTTATGCTGACTTTGCCTTTCCTGGAGGGACCGGTTACGCCGGTATAGGCNTGCATATAGTTATTCTGTTCAATTGATACTGGAAAGAAAAGACTTATTTGAAAACATATGCTGCAATAATTAAAATGCTGTTATGCTGACTTTGAGGAACCCGTAACGTCTGTATTGGCTGTGATAAGCATTGATTATCTGGAGCGATATAAATATTTGGGGAGCTAATAACAATCAGGTAGGATTTCAGTGCATGCTATAGGCAGCTGAGATAAATCACAGGAAGCCTAGATCAAAGCTAGTTTGTGAATAAGTTTGTTTTTGTACTTAACAGCTCGATATAAAGCACACAGAGGGAAAACTCCTCAGAGATTTAAAGCACACGGAAATGCCATAAAGAAACATCCTATCCTGTGCAGCATTTCTGTACATCTGTAGAATCTCCCTATGCAGCGAGAAGGATGTCAGCACACAAAGAGGGGAATTAATTCAATCCATCAAATACCATGCGCATTTACCAACAGTAGACATTTCTTCGAATTAGTAAAACATTTTTAAAGCGGGGAAAAAAAAATAAAAGCAACACGGAACTTTTATTCCTTCCCCTTGAGGAGGGTAATTTAGTGATGCAATAGGGCCAACTGTAATTTAGTTCCCATTCAGGCTGGGTCAGCTGCCTCTTGTTCCACCTCAGGTATTTATTTATTCTGACTTACTTTCATTAAATTGCTATAGACTGTAATAAGGGTTTACATCACCCGCTGTGGTCCTTTCTAGGTGCGTTTTCTCCTCCCCAACCTCATGTCCCACTATATAAACCTCTGCTCTCTTGGTCCTGGCCCTTAACACCCCAAAGGCTCTCTGGATTTCTGGAGGTGATGCCGCCTTGGAAAAAGCCCTAACAAGAATCAAGACGGCCTCAACCTCAGTGAGGTTTGAAAGGGCAAGACTGCAAGCAGGATCCGCTCTGTGTATTCATCGCTGAGGACTTTTATCGCTACCGTTTCCTCTTTGCAGATGAGACAGGAGCTCGGTGCCGTCGGTGAGGGCGGGAGCGGGGCCCGGAGCCAGCCCGGGATCGCTGCTGCTGCTGCTGCTGCTGCTGCTGCTGCTGCTGCTGCTGCTGCTGCTGCTGCTGCTGCTGCTGCTGCTGCCGCTTTAGAAACCAGAGCGGAGCTGCAGACCGCTGCATTAGTGGCATTTCGGCCCCGGTGATAAAATGGGAGCTTTCTGCTGGCAGTTATTCAACCAAGTTTGTACCCTGAGTGACTGAATCCAAACATCTGTCTGATTTCAAGGGAGTGAGGAGCCCTGTTGCCTACCCATCCCCGCAGGACTTCCCACGTACCTGTGATCGGGAGAGAAGCTCAGTTTATGTAAACCTTTGCCCGTGAGTCAGGGTTGAGTAAACAAAGACTTTTCCGTATTTTCTGCAAGCATTCCACTGTTAATACACAGCGTGCAACATTTGTTTCTTATTAAGCTGTATTTTCATTTCTCTGCTTTAGTAATTTAGCTCTTTCTGACACTCTTTGTTCCCTTTTTTTAAACGTTGCATTAACTTGCCTTCCTGCAACCTCTGTACAGCTTTCTCTGATTGTTGTAACAATTTGTCCTATTCCAAAGCACAGGGATTAATTGTGTCTCTAGTTATTATCTTGTCCTTGTTTCTTTCAGACTAGTGGCCTCTGAATTTTATTTTTTTTCAAAACAGATGGAAGACTAAAAAGACATCATCTACACAGTAGCATAAAGTAATGTTCTGTAGACACAACAATGGCTGTTTATTGCACCTTGCATAAACTGCTTTCATTACCTTCAGATTACTGGTGTTATTCAAAAACATTCATTTACAGCAAAGACTGTCCATGGACAGTTACTGAAACTTTTATACACAGCGTTTTGTCCTAGATTGACGGAAGGTGTATTCTACTCTTTGTCTATTCAAAAATTGATTTATTCAAAAGAAGCTTCGGTTATTTATACAGTTTTGATTATCCTAATACCATGATGGCTTTTGTTACTCTAAATTCAATAAACTTACGGCAATGTAAGTGAAATGAATCTTGCAACTTAGTAGTGCAATAGCAGTGTCACCACAAGCATATTGCCACATCTAAGTGTGCATTTTTTTCTCAAAATATATGAAAATTCCCACTCTATTGGCCACACAGTGTAGTTTGCATGAAAGCCAAGAGGATTAATGTAATTTTCCACAGGGAAAATAACTGCAGTAGGGCCACTGCACCATGATAGTAACATTACAGGGGAGGATAGGTAGACTAGGAGAACATTTTAAGTGTCTGGTTTCTGTTGGTTTGGGGGGGTTTTATCCCCTCTATGTATTTCTCAAATGCTTCTGCAACAACAATGTTACAGGACCTGCAGAGGGCCCAAGACAAACTAAAGAGATGATTATTGGCAATTTGTTGCAGAGTATTACACAGAGATGCAGCCGAGCTGGGGCCTTAGTGGAGGAGATGCTGGGAGAGGGAAAGGGTCGCAGTGAGTACTGTCTGCCTCCTTAAAAGACACCAGCTGAGAACGTAGAAAACAGTAGTAAAATGTAGAAATCCAGTATGTCCTGATTTTTTTGTATACTTTGTATACTTTGTATACAAGAGAACTATGAAATACATTCCTAGAATGACACTAGAGCCTCTATTGACTGTTAGTTTCTAAATTAGTTTCTCTGCACATTGTATTTTTCAGGAAGTTTACATTTATTGTTCCCTTAGCATAAATAGTGTAAGATCGGTTAATTCGGCATTTCAATTCTGATAGTCATATTTTAAACACATAGGTGTTGCTACATCTCATACAGCTTCCCACTACAAGACAAGAAGGTTCCCTCTTCAGATTCTACCTCTACGTAATGAATTTTCTCCACAATGTGGAAAGTAATTCCATTTGCATGTTATAGGGGCATGGAAATTCACATTTGGGTAGATACCTCTAATTTCCATCTCGTACAGTTACAGAGTGCACTGAAGCCTTCCCAGGTTTTTTCCACATGCTGGATAACTCCAATGTGTTCCTGTTATGTTAATGATTGCTATAATTTGAGACTGCTTTTCTAAGTACCAAAGATGTCTGAATGCATTTGTTTCTAAACAAGAGAGAGTATGACAAACACATACTGAATAGCAAAAGGAGGCAGAGAGGCTAGGGGATTGGAAATTAAAAAGGGAAAAAAAAAGAAAAAGAAACAAAACATAGCAGAACAGCCTATCTGAATGACCTTGATACAGAATCTGCTATTTAACTATATACAGGGCTTCAGCTATTCATTCTATTTAACTTCTTTTGGATGATGCCACCTCTGCTAAAGAAAGAAAGAAATTTGGGTGGAAATAATTAGATTTTGCCTGAAAGAAAAAAGTGACTTAACAGTGGCAGTATAAAATCTCATGTGTCTCCTCTGCTAAAGAATGAATTTGTATACAACCATAAATTTTTTATGTTTCTATCAAACATTGATAATATAGGTTTTAATATTTATAGTTACCCTTGGCCAAACTCTGAGAGTTCCCTCTCCAGTAGGGTACACTCACAGAGGTACACATTGCCTTTGGGTACCACTGATTGGGACAGTCAGTACGTGGTGGATTTCCCTTTGGAATACAGCACTGATATCCAGCTCTTCTTAATCTTCTTAATATTCAGTTTTACGCATTCCTCTGTAATCAGCTCTATCCTGAATTCTAATGAGTTCTGGTTTTACACTGGGAGCTGTGTCTTTTAACAATCAATGTTATTAAAATGACCCTTGATAGCGCATGATTCCACAGCGGGGATTTTCAAAGCTATGTACAAAAATACATTTCATTACCACTTTAATAGAGAAGTTTAAAATCAGAACTTCTCTTTGCCCTGTTCAAAGCAATTTTGCTAGCTTTGAACAGCTGCTTGGCACATCACAGTGACTACAGCAAGATTTCAGCTCTCCTTCCGTGGTGGCCCAGGATCTCTGAGCAAAAGAGGAAATGCAGTGCTGGAGATTGGATAGCTGAAAGATTTATGGTCACTGGTCTGAACACAGCCCAGGAAAAGACTGATTAAAGGGCTCCATGATGCAAGGTGCTCTGTGTTGGTTAGATTTTTATTGCATTGTTATAACTTCATGGGAGTTATTTAATGATCTTTTAACTAGTTTTATTGCTTACTGTATATAAGAACTACCAAACTGCTGGCATAGATTAAATATGTTAGGAAATGAGTTTCATCTCACTTGCCTTTTTATTGAACAAGGGAATCTCTCTCAAGTTCCTACCACACAGCAAATATACCCAATAGGGAAGCAAGGAGAATACTCAACCCCTTGTCACTGGCATCTGTACTGAGTACTGGTTTTTAGGGGGAGCCTTGCTGGGGCTCTGGGAAGGCACCAGTGTGCAGTGCCAGCACTGCACGTGTCCCTCTGAACAAAACTGCAGCATGCAGGTCTCTGATTCACCGGCTGCTTACTAAGGAAGGGAAGGCACACTGCTTTAAGGTTTTACTTTTCTTAAAACTGAAATCAAGCTACAAAAAAACCTGTGCTTTGAGATAGGCAGAGAGAATAAACAAAAATGAAACAGGGCATAAGGGAAGTTTTCATGTGTCTGTCAAAGCACGTAGCAGAAGTCTGCTATTTTTGTTGGGGTTTTGTTGTTCGGTTGGTTTTCTTTAAACAGTAATAGAGAAGATTGGCAGCTGCTGTGCAGGTAACTATGAGTTTAGAAGGCTGCCACCAATAAAAAGACTGTTTAGAATGAGCAGAAAGGGTACTTCACAGTATAAAATGGAGTAGAGTAAATATAGACCCCTGAAAATCAAATAAGGAAACCTTGAAACTCCTTACCCGCCCTGCGGTTTCAGCTCTAATTTGTTCCGTCACAAAGCAGAGTTCAAATATTTTAAAAAGTCTAATGTAAAACAGAAATCCCAGGCATTCCTATTCAACAGCAGTTTCCTTTTCTCCTAAACGTCATGAAAGGAAAACCAAAGAAATCAAAAGGTTGTTTCAAAAACAAAGGAAAAGAACGCTCATTCCAGAAGAACATGGTGCCTGCTCAGTGTGAAAAGCATTTCCCCTTTAACTTATTTCCATTATTAACAGTAAATAACCAAACTAATCCCAATGGTAGCTTTAAAGTAAGCAAGGCAAAAACAGCAACACTTCACTTGAAAAGATTCACTAAACAGAACTAAACAAATCCTAAGTGGAATCTGTGAGCTTGCAGTTGCATTTAGGTAGAAACATGTTTATCTGGATGACAGTAGAAGATCCTTAACACGAAATTGTATCACAAAGGCACGCTTTGAGAAAAGAATGAACCCCAGAAATAACATTCGCAACACAAAGTAGTAAGAGAACTTCACCCATGCAGTTTTATTCTTGTCCTTTTGTGCTTACGTCATTTTATTCTACCCCACCTCTTAAGCAGGTTGCCACTCTGCAATGAGCCAACTCCTTTACCCAAAGACACGGCTTTGATTGGCATTGGCCCCCACCCTTGCCCATGCCTGTGTTTCTCAATGCTCCAGGGTCTGGACTGCAAAGAGCCATGGCGTGCACTCCCAGGTGTGGGCTGAAAGTGCTCTGGACGCAAGCTGAGAACTGGGGGGCCTAGAGGCAGCCTAGGACAGCTACAGCGCCAAGCTTCTCGGCTTCTCCCAGCCCCTATGGGGAGGACTCAAAAGCTGGAGGAAATTTTAGGACATTCTCTTCCAGCAGACATTCAGCACAGCACAGAACAGAACCTCTTAGTCTCATCCCTTAATAGCCTACATCCTAAAAGATAGGTTGGAGTTCAGGTCCTGAAAAAGGAGGAAGGGCCGTAAGCCATTTGAAGCTTAAACTCACCAGGGAGGCGCAGCGATCTGTGAAACAAGTCTGGAGGACACGAATGCTTTCCCCCTAACACTCAAATCAGTGTAACTCCCTGGCCTTAAACCTCCTTTATACCAGTGTTACAGACATGAACCGAACTCTGTGCCCTTGCCTGAACTAAACTGGCATTTCTCAACCACTCAGCCCTTCACCCAAGAATATCTGTAGTTTAAGTACTCCCTAGCAACTTTCTCTCTCATTATAAATACACCTAAACACGTATGATGAGTTTTCCTTCCGATAGGTGTTCTAGAAAGAAATATGACAAGCTAAATTGTCATTGCTGAAGAAAACTCTACATTACTGATTGTTTGGAAATCTCTGTAGAGAAAGAACATTACAAATTCCAGAAGACAGAATTCTGTAGGCTTATCTATAACAAACCCTCTCCTTGCCCTTTGCAATTCCTCTCTGAAAAGGAAAAAATGACTGGCAAGTATCTTAAATACTATGATGCTCACCAGTCCAGCACTATTACTGAAATTCAAGCTTCAATATATCCTCTTGACATTAACTTCCTAGTTGAAGTAATAGATATAAGTTTTTATGTTCAGGAAATTATAAAGAGGTGGTATTTACTACCACTTCAGATGATTGCAGAATGGTTGATTTACAGCCAGTATAAAAATTGAAAAATATTAGCCATTGCCTCATTGATAAGTATTGAAATCCATGGAAACAAGAAAGAGTGTGGATATCAACATTTATTATCCTGTAATATCAGGTTACTTTGTCTTTCTAAATGTCTATAAAATAATGATATTTAATTCTTTTGTTTATTCTTAGGGAACAAATCAGGCCACGGGAGATTTTGCTATAGTAGTGGCTACTTTGGAAATATCTTCAATAATCTGTAATGACTTGTGAAGTGAAAAACCCCTGAGTAAACTTCGCATCTGTAAAGCTGTAAAAAGGAACTGGTCATATACATTGATTGTCCTTTTAAAAAGCCTAACGTGTTTTATTCAGTTTATTCTAGGAGATAAATGGAAAATTATTTTTAAAATCTATGATTTTGGAAGTCTGGATGCAAAATCACTGTATTAAGCAGTTACTAGTGTTGATGAAATTATTTATTTTGCATAAAGACTGACAAAGATCATGAAAAAACCCTAAATTTAATCTCTGATTCCTTAAATGTTTACTTGAGGTCGTATTGTATTTCTTGTTTTCCTGATTAAGAAATCATCACTGCACAAAGCAACACAGGTGGTCAGTCCCCTTGGACTCACATCAAAGGGGCCACCACGAAGCTTTAGATGTTATTCAAAAGCAATCTGAAACTTGTCTCTCACTGTTTGTCCCATCTATTGTACTCCACAGGGTCATCTTTAAAGGACTGTCAAGTTGGCAAAAAAAAAAAAAAAAAAAAAAACAAAAAAACCCCACCTTGTAAATGATGTTTCTAAAAACTGTTTCATAACTGTTGACTGGTTCAAAAATGCTCTATTTTCAGAACACTTGCATCATCAATTGTGTCATTTTAAAATTCTGGTTTTCCCATGCAGCACTGTTTGCCTTCCTTAGACACAAGAAGAAATCGGGTTTTGCTAAAGGATAATTATATTACCATGTACATAGCTGTATATATATATATATACACACATATATAAAACCATCTCTATAACTGATGTCAGCCATTGTGTAGATAGGAAATTTAAAAAAAAAAAGGCAGAAGAAAACAAATCAAATTGCAACAAATTCCTGAATATATTCTTATAAAATAGCAGAAAGAAATCAAATCAATTTTTGTATTCCTTGGATCCAAATATGTTAATGGGTTTAAGATACATTCTTAGACACACTGCACATGAAATAACATTTCAGTGTACATCCTACACTCACGGAGGATTTTTTCCTGTGTAAGGGTTTTTTGGTTTTTTTTATGTTAACACTTCCAAGAGTACCGACATTGTGCCTTATATGTGAGCTACTTGCAAAGATCAAAGCCTTATTAAGTCCCTAGTTATTCCATCAATACCAACAGGATGTTTATAAACCATGATTCATGTTGGCTATACCAAGAAGAAAACACAGACTCACAGTTCTCTGTAATAAACAAAGCCAACAACACTTTTCAGCCATGGAAAACTGATTAAAGAGTTCTGGGCAAGCTGTCATAGGAAGGAAAACCCAACAGGGCTTCCTAGACATGCAGGAAGCTGACTGCAGAACACTTTCTGGGTTTCTAACTTTACTCTATGCACTCTAAAATGATCTGATATACTCTCTAGAGAGAATTCACTTAAATCCATAATTATTCACACAGAGTTGAGGGGTTTTTCAGCAAAAAAAGCATTCATCAAATGTGGGTTTTGGAAAAAACCTATTCAGTTATTATCAAAGTTACAGTTTCACCTCAAAATAACCAAGGACTAAAATTGTTTGGTTTTTTTAAAATAATGCAAGTAGTCCCTCCCCAGCCAGCAGGACCCCAGGGGTGAGAGCACTTCCCCCCAGAAAACAGTGTTTGAATTCCTCTTCTGCTCAAGGGCCCTTGATCCGTGTCTCCTGTCTGCTCAAAAACAGTCCAAAAACAGTAAGCTAAAGGACAGTCTCACTTGCTCCTGAGACACACAAAACACCGAACTATTTCCTGAAACAAAAGGCTCAGTGGTCCTACAGTTCACTTTATCTCTGGGGAAGTAAACTCCAACTGAGCTAGGACGTTTTAGATAAGGGGAGAATTTCACTACTGGTTTAATTTCCTGATGACACGCTAACATTATAAACTGGAGACCTTAAGACCGATGGTTAAAAGCCAGTGCAAGGCAGCCCAAGAAACATCCTTTCATTTTCAGTCCACTTAAGCTTGCTGGGATTTTTGTTTGTGGGGTTTGCTGGGTATTTTCTAGGAAAATGTTCAGTGATGGAAAATGGAAAATGAAATAAATAAAATAAAGTCATTTCATTAAGAAATACCAAAATGAAATTTCCCGCTTTCCAAATTTTTTACTTGAGAACAAGGGATGGGAGGTCTGCAGCTCCGGAAACATTGCAACACTCGTCCAAAGTCTACAATGAAGTCATCAATTTCCCATAAAAATCTGCACCGTGTAAAGCACAGACAGCTTAAATATACTTTTCATGTAGTTTTAAAAATGCACATCTCTACGTTCTATGGTGAAGGCAGCACATTTCTGCAGAAATACCTTACATAAAAATGTGAAAGGCAGCTCTGACTCTGGGGCAAATATTGCATCACTCCTACACTGCAAAATACTGTAAATATGTAAGTACTGTTGTGAAGATGTATGCAAATTATATTAATGAGCTTTTGGTTTTAATCAAAAATTACTTTCTAATGCACATTGTAGGATTTCATAATTTCAGTGTTTAAATGTCTTATTTAATCATAAAGCTTCCTTTTGAGAAAATCTGTCTGCTTCCCTTGAAATAAAGATTTTTTTATATATGTATTGTTGCTAGGGAAGTGACCCTCTCTAAACAGAAAATAACTAATTTAAGAATAATATTAGAATCAAGGATGGGTATTCACAAGAATTGGTAGCGAAACAATGGCCTGAAACAATTTCACTGAACCAAGAGTCTGTGTGTGGTCAATGCTTATAAACCAAACAGCAGAAGAGTGTGTTCTTACATTTACTGTAGTGCCTGGAGCAGTTAAATTGACCTCTTAGGAGGGTAAACATTGTGTCTATCCAGTTGACTGTGTAGTCAATACCAACACGAGCAAAGGGGGCTTGTTCCAAACTAGGGAAGCAACTCCTCAGTGAGACTAATTAATTTCTCTGGAAACATCCAAGATATTGATTTGAGATTTGAAAACATTGCTGATGTACAGTAGTCAGCTACACATGAATGGGAGCGATCTTTGATGGAACTTTAAAGAAATGGAGCAAACAGGATTTTAGAGTCTGGCTTCCGCTGTTACACAGCCAACAGCTCAACCAAGCAGTAAAGAACCTGAAAATTTTTACAAACAACTTCAACTTAATTATTGCTCAGAAAGCCCCATGATTTTCTGCAATCTTTATCAACCAGATTTTTGAGACATTCACTGAAGATTTTATGATATATCAGAAAACATAAAAGCATCTGAACTGTCTTGTTTCCCACCCTGACAAGCTCAGTTTACCAGTGATCAGTGCAGAACCCGGGTTTGTCTGGTTTGCAGGTGTGATGCCCCTGCACTGACTGTGCTTAAAGCATGAGGGTGTGGTAGTTTCAACAGCCAACGTTTACTTTGCTAACAAACTCCATCTGAACACTCCTGAGTTGTATTCTGCCTTAGACACACGTACAAGCATCTGTTTAAATCATGAGCAGTAAAACATTTCTTTCTGTATCAAAATATATTGGCCTTAAGACACAAAATCCAGCTTTTTGCAGAGGATGTGATTATTCACTTTCAAACTGCTTGAGGAAGGCACTGCCCCTCCACATCAGTGCAGTTGCTGAGTTTAGTGTAGGGTTTAAGATGGGGTCCAGCCCCTGAACCCCCACAATGGGGACAATGGGGACACCAGGCTGGGCCTTTGGGATTCAAGCTCCGTGGTCTGTGCACAACCCTCAGCTCCCTGACCTGGGGCAGAACTAGATCCTCATCCATAGCCACTGCAGCTGCCCTTGATGCCTTCCTCCATCACAAGCTCAGTCCAAACACAGGATCTCTGCAGATGGAATCTGTCCCGTGCCCTGGACAGTGCCAAAGCTCCATGGAAGAATTTCCAAGACAAAAATCACACAGCCAGGCAAATGTTAATAATGCAGAGCAGTCAAACATGGCACAGTGACTGGGAGCAGGACAGGAGGTATGGACTTCCTTGTGCAACAATGGATGGGCAGTGGGGGCCAGCCAGGAAAGGGGAGATAAGGAGCGCTGGTTTGGCAGCTGCTGACATCGGTGATACTTTGCAGAAGGTAGGAGATTGTATGTACCTCTAAGAACATGACTCACTTCTTTTCAGGCTACAAAACATCTAAATAGAATTAATTTTGAGAATCTGGTTAGAGCAGCCCTTTTGTCAAATGCAGCCTGAATGTATTTTTATGTGTGTTGGAGTTTCCTGTTAAATTATAGGGGTTTTAATGGAAATGCTGACAGGACCTTAACCATTGCAGTGTGAACAAATGAATAACAATATACATATTCTTCTTGCTAATAAAGTTTTATAGCCTTGAAATTCAGTGTAGAATTAGTCGATCGATTCTAGAGAGAATTTTTGAAAGAAAGGCTTCATGGTGCTTTCCTCCTCCCATGATGCGAAAAACAAATCATTCCAGTGTTTCAATTTATTATCAGGCTTTTACAGATACCTTTAGGTTTTTTCCCCTAATGTTTTCTGCAGTCTGTTTATGACAGTATTAAAGACATAAGCACAATTTCAAAAGGATGTAATGTCTTTTTCTGACTTGAGGAACAAAATATCCAATCTTTTATTCATTTAACTAGAATCATTGCTTACATCTCAAGTTCATCTTTTTCTTTGATTTTACACTACATTTCCCAAAAGGTTTCCCCATTAATATTAACATATTTATGAATCTCATTATTCTGATTTATGTATTTTCAATATATTTAAGGCTATGTCAATATTAAGCTATTTGTCCCTTGTGAGCACCTTCTACAGAGTTAGGATTAGAAATATTTTCAAACTTAACATACTGAGAAGGACCACTTTGGGCTCAGAGGTAATATACTTTATATAACCAAACTGTTTCTCAATTTGTTTAGCTTAGTTACTGAGTCTGCTTTTAAAAAGGAGTGACTCCAGCAACGGGACAAATCACTTTGAATCAAACCAATTATATTTCATGAAAACAATTACATTGAAGGACATACATGATGCTGTAAAGGTGTCCTACCATGGGATATGTGGTGTACATTGCCCCCAGGCAGAGTTTGGAGCTCCCTTACAGCTTTCAGAGGCCACGGTGGCCTTGCCTGGACCCTGGCACTGTGCTGATGAGCTTGACTCCCTCTGCCCACACAGCTTCTGCCAGCCGAATTCCCGTCCTGAAGTGTCAGAAACCTGCATGGGACAGATGATGCCGCTCCACTACTGCCAGGGGCAGGTTAGGAGCTGCAGCCTGTAAGGGCACTTGCCATAACGTATTATTTACATATGAAATCCAAACCTGAAGCACAATGCTCCCCCCTCCTCTCTGGAGAGGCATGAGAATACCATTTCTTACATTTTTTAGTTGGGGCTCATTCTCATCATGAATTTCAGATACGGATTCCAGTAGAGAAAGCTAGAACTTGACCTATCCCTATTGATATATTGGTAATAGCTTGCTTCCATGTAACAAATGTTGTTTATTGATATATTATTGATTTCATATAATCATGTTGTAAACTCAGTGTGAATTCCCAGACTTTCTTAAATGGGTCCTAACAACCAGGCTACATGAAGAAATAAGGCAGCAAAAAGCTTATTTTTCAAGCAAAGAATCCATGATGTATGAACAGGAATCTCTTTTTCTTTACAGAAAATCTGCATAATGCTGGAATTGATTGCTTTGTTAATTACTGTGCTTGCCTCTCTCCTGTTACTGTGTCAATAACCAAGAGCTATGTTGAAACATTTTGCTGTAATTGTCATTTTTATTAAAATCTGGTTTACAGTATTCCTCTTGCAAACCCTTCTATATGCATACTGATCATGATCAGAAAGTTGAAAGTAACTCAAATGTACAATGGCAATCAATGCTTGGGAAAGAACATCCCTCCATGGACACACACTGGTGAGGCTACCAGAAAGTGATTAATGCAAATTGCTTATTAGAGAAACGCATGGACATAATTTCATCTCTTGTTAGATGAGTTGCAGCTTTGCACTTTTGCTTTCCACTCTGACCTCCCACTGACTGGCCTGTAATTCCCAGGGATTAGCTCTGCTGATTTTTTAAAACAAATAAACAAAAATCCTAGTGAAGACAATTCCTTCCAGGAGTACCTGTTTGTTATTGGATCATGAAACAGTACAAAGATTTGGCCCAGTGGAGATTTTTCCTCACATTTTTCTTCAGATTTTTGTCATAAGAAACATGAATTCATCTGTTCCTCTGACTCCATCATTATATTGCTATTAGCAGAGCTGGAAAAGACCTCACTATCCTACGAGTGACAGAAATTATTTTAAAAGAATAATAAACATATCTCTTACTACAATTTAAAAAAAAAACATATCAACGCTCAGGAAAAGTGCCTGCTAAATTTGAAGTTCAAAGAGGAACAAATTGCATCAGGTTCCTAGGGAAGATTGCAAGCAAACTTTTTAATTCCATGAAACCTGGACTTCTATTACTTTAAAAGAACTGAAGATGTGTTAGTCTGTGCTGGTTTTTCTGTGTCTTTCTAGGTTGCAAGTTTCTAAGACAGACATCAACAAGGCACAGAGCTACCCTTTAAAAATGAGATTACCAAGTGATAATCCAATATATGTATTCTCTCTATCTTCTAATTAGCAACAATGTCTTAAGAATATATTTTTCTTATACATTACTTTAAATTTTATATTGCGAAGCAATAAGCATTGAGCTCATTTAAGAGGAAGTATCATTTTCACAATAAAAACTTGATCGTGAAATAACTTGGCCACAGCTAGCATTTCCTATCATTCTGTGGTTATGGTGACATTTGCTTTATTGAAAGGAAATCCACCTTCAATACAGCAAGATCTATGAAAAGAACCAATTGTGCTTCAATTTATACATACCCCATGCTAGCTGATGTAAGCCTTGAGTCCAGAAATCTTAATATGCACTTTAAACAGTGGTACACATTTCAAGGCACATGGATAAAATAAGCAACACCAATCACAGCACATCTGCCACTGCTCTGTGTTTGACATATATTGGATGTGGGGCCTAAGCTGTCAAATGTCCCCATGTGCACAGATCCTGGGACATCAGAGATGTTTGGTTGTGGGGGTACTCATCAGAATGAAGGAATAAAGTATAGGTTGGCTTTGCCTTTTTTTTCTTCTTAAATTTTGTGGGCTATAATCCAAATTCCAATTTGCATCCTGTCTCATTAAGAGCCATCATCTGTCTAGAGGGATCCATTCATCATTTCTCAGAGCAAAGCCCATCTTACTCTTTGCTGTGAAAGTTCCTACTGGGTAGAACTCCCTCCCCACTCCTGAATTTAACTCCTCTCCTTTCTCATGATATTAGAAAATGGCTCACGTTACTTAAAAGGATGATCCCTGCCAGCCTCTCTGTAGCCATCCTCCTTCATTGCTTATCCTTTGAAAGCACAGCTTCCAAAACATTACAGCTAGAGCAAAGCACGAACACCCAAAGCAGCCTTTCACACACAGAGCCCTTCAGATAACATCCAACAACTCCCACACCTTGCTGAACTACAGCACTCACTCTCTTCCTGCATTAATGTAAAGGTTTTCTGAAGATCCAACTGGGAAAAATTCCTCTGTGCATTAATTCTATTGTATTATTAATGTCAGTTTGAAACTGGCACTTTCTAAATAAATATATTATTTATTATCTACTGCTATTTCTGCAGCAAGCTGAAATCCATCTCGTTTGTCTCAGAATGAGGACAACTATAACCTGGTGCCCAGAATCAGTTGTGCTGCTCCTGAAGGCAGAGTGGCAGCCTCTAAACCAAGACCTTGGTGCAGAGGAGAGGGGGAGCAGCAAAAGTGGGAATCCTCAACTTTAGAGCCCATTGGGGAGGTGGAGGAAAAGGAGAAGCCCTGAGAGCGGGCTCTGACAGGGATAAACCCATGCACAGGCTGCCACCACAGAGTGAGGAAGCGGCAGTGGTTGAGCTTCCTGAAGGAAAAGCTGCTCCCGAGACACCGCTCTGGCAGTGCCCAGGGTTTGTTGCGCTCTGCAGGGCGAGCAGAGGAGCCCCAGCCCCAGGAAATGCTGTAACCCAAAGTGCTGCATCTCCACCTGAAATGCTTTGAATTGGGTTGCTCTGCTTCACGCTCCTGGTGCCGGCCAAGAAGGTTCCAAGGAGAGAGGCAGCACAGAGGCAGCCCTCCGAAGCTGCAGAAATCTGCCAGTCCCTGCCAAAGCCTATCCTGGGCTGCGGGAGGGAAGGTGGAAGCCAAGAACCACGGCCGGAGGGCTGAGAGCCACTGGCAGTGAGGACAGCAGGAGCCCAGCAGCCCCAGAAGCACAAGCCCTGCCCTGCACCTCCAAGCTCCTGGAGGAGAGTCATGCCAGGGAGTCAAACCCAGGGATAGCTCTAGGAAAAATAAAATATCAATAACCATGCAGGAAGCATAGACTTCCAAAGTCCACTTGATCTGTAGAGAACTAATGATTTCTAATAAAAAAACTTTTCAGATTCCTTCAGAAAGGTAATGGTGGTTGAAATTCTGCTTTCGGGCAACGCAGAAAATTGTTCTACACAGTTTAAAACAGTGCTCTGGATAAGCATCATCTAACTCTGCCTTGAATAATCTCTCATCAAAAGCTTTATTTCAACTGCAAGCAGGACAGACTCAGGCACTGAAACTCAGCTGATCTTAACCTTGTCCTTACCCGAGCATGGGCACTGCTGTTGGCAACGAGAGGGGTTTTAGGCACACTTCTGCTTCAGAAATGTAGGACTGGATTTTGTGTAGCACAGGCTGAGCTGAGGCTACAAAAAACCCAGATATTTAGTTATATACATTACCCCTGAAGAACAATTATAAAAAGACAAATTGGCTGAGTGGTCACTCATATTTGCAGTTTGAACGTGGATCAAATTGTTTGTACCAGGAAATGATGGCACAGGATACCAACAAATGGAAATTATTTTTGAGAAACAGAAAAATATTCTGTAATTGTACAAAAACAGACTGCTAACATCCAGGTTCACTTAAGCAATTTGAGAATCAGACATTTCACCCAAGCTATTAGCCAGATTCTTTTGACTGTTGCTAAAGACACAGGAATCCTGTGTCTCAATGATTCATCCCACCTATCTTAGTGAATGACTGAATTACTGTAATTCATTTACTGACGGTGCCTCTCTCTCCATTGACTAGAGAGGGAGTGTAGGTGCTGAGGACACACCACATGCCTGACTTTAGACTGCTCAAGTTACACAAAAGAAATCTCTGTGTCCTTTAACCTACTAAATTATCTATAGCTCAAGCAACAAAAGGTTTTCCAGAGCTTACATTCCCTGTTATGGAGAAAGCCAACATATGATCAAAAATGGGAATTAAGTTCTTCTATAAAGTATTAGAAGTGAAAAGTAATTGCGCTTAGCCTGATGAGCATTAAAAAGCAGTGTAGATGCTTTAGAACATGCAAAACTTAGCATTAGCAATGAATACTAAACAAGTACTTCGTAACACTTGCAATTGCAACTGCAACAGTCAATATGCAGTAACACAAAATTAACCCCATCAAAAAGTTTGCCTCATTATAAGCCAGGGAAAACCATACTACTGTTTCTATCACATCTTCTCCCTTGCTGTGCTGGAGATTAATATTTTCCTTTTCACCAGTCCAGCAGAAAAAAAAAAAAAGAAAGAAAGAAAAAGAAAACGTTTGTTTTCAACTTTCTGGTATCAGTAGGGAAACAAAGCCACGATAAAAAGGACAAACAGGAACCCCACACCTGACAACAATGAAGAATCTTGCTTTCAAACATCACACAATTGGCTGACACTATTTTTTTTATGGGCTAGCAGCTGCGTGACTCATTTATGTATGTTTTGCCTGCCTTAGCACTAAGTGGACTGATGTAAATAGGAAGTGATGAGGAAAATCAATTCAGGGCAAACACATTTTTTTCAAGGCTGTAACAGGAAGAGATAGGAAGCCCAGGAAGATACTTGATAGATATTCAACTCTGTAGAAAAGAGGAAGCAGCATGTTGAAGCACTAAGCTGGTTATTTTGAGTTGTTGAACGGAAATGGGATACAGAGCAGAAAGGATGCAGATAGGATGCATTTTGTTGCATAGCAACCCAGGGAACAGAAGCTCCTGCATATAACTGGAAACCATCTGCTAGTATGAGAGGGAGAGAGAAAACACGTGTTTAAAAGGGAAAAGGGGGGAAAAAAAGTGCAATACCAAAGAAGGAAGTTTAACTACACTGCATGAAACCTGGCCAAATCACCCCTGGTAAAAGTTTAAGGGATAGAAGAAGTTAAGGAGAAGTCATTGTTTGCTGCTTCCTACTACAGTATCTTTGTGTCGAGATTGTTCCTATAGAACCAGATTGGGCTTTGGTGTAAAACTGACAGACTGCCAATGAAGATGATGCCAGTTAATCCACTTCCTCCAAAGGCAGATTGAAGCTTCTTTGATTTTCTCAACAATGTTTACAGTAAAACTGCACCGACTTTTAACATCAGGATTTTCCACAGTATTGTAGAATCCCCGGAGCACCACTCAGTCATCAGGTTGCATGGGAATATTATTCAGTATAACAACTCTAGCTCTTGACACACCACAAATATGGTTTTGTTCACGTTATTAAATGTGATCTATAAATAAAATATTTATATATCCAAATTAAAAACATTCTTAATTGATTTCACAAGATTCCTGGGCCAAAATTGATTCAGGATTTTGTCTGAGGCATTGAATTGATGAAAAGTGCAGATAAAACAATTTACTAAGGATAGGAAAGAAGAAAGAGAAATGCATTCTGAAGTAGAGATTTCCATTAATAAGTGAGATTAGGAGAGAACAAGGAAAAGAACAGGACCTTGAGTCCTGCCAGGTGCTGCTGAAGCTACTGGCTTTACCTAGGAGAGATGGTTCTGATCCTGGAGCAGCTGGTACCCAGAACCCCTGAATGCTGAAGGAGACCCTTGAGGCTGGGGGACAGGCAGCAGAACAGAAAAGTGAGACTCCATCGCAGGAACGTGCTGGCTATTGAAATGCCCCAGCACAGACTGTGCAGGAAGAAGGGCATTCCAGAATACCCAGCTGATGGAGAGTATTAGTCTCCAGATTTTGGTGCTGCGTTCTGCTTCTCTTGGCGCAGACCTTAGAAAGAAGTGCCAGTCTCTGCCTTTGTGTGTGTGGCCATGAGAAACACAATCCTCACTTCTCCCCATCGTTGTCCTCCATACGACTTCATAAAGCACCCTTGCATATAGCTCTCTGCTACTCCAGGAGAAGGCAAAAAATACAAATATTCTCCTTATTTTTCTCATTCCAATCTTCCCCCTTTTTAAAATATTTTATTATAAAGACATGTCAGATGAGACCACTATCATTTTCAGAGTCATTCAGTGTGTAATTTTTGAGGAGAGAACCGTTATAACCTTCATATGAAATTTATGGCCGTGTACTGTGCTGCACTGAATAGCTTCTAGTAACATTATGGTGTTCCCTGGACTGTGTTTTTCCCTACCTAGCAATCATTCACACGGGAGGGGTCTATCATTAAACGTAGGTTCTCTTCTGCTTCTCATACACACCAACCCTGAAACTTTAATATGTTCCCTGACCTGCTGGAAGCTTCTTATTCTGCAGCTGAGGCAGATGTCTTTGTCCTAAAGGAACACCTCCCCTTTCTGCTGCCAGGTGAGTGTGAAGTGCACCCAGCCCAGCACAAGGAGAAAGCAGAAGACACAAGTGGCACTAGACTGGGATCGGGCAGCCAAAGCTGCTCTTCTGCTGCATTAGAAATGCAAAGCATTTGACTCTATTTCCCACCTCACTCTTGGCCTAACTTCGTCATTCGTGAGTCCTTCCAAGCAGGGGTGATTTCCCATCAAGTTTTGGCCATGCTTTGTATGTCTCTCGCTGCCCATGATTCCTCATGTCTACTTTTATCAAGGCATAGGAGATTATGTATCAGCACATAATGAATGAGTTGAGCACTTCTGATTATGCCACCAGCAGAGTTCATCCCTGAGGTTGCACAAGCTGATTATTGTATGCAGGTGGCAGCACAAGCATCTACTTTTGAACACATCAGCACATATAAATAAAGAAAATTATCAACTAATAGCAGTTATAAGAGGTTGGAATGAAAGCAAGTACTCATTAAATTTAACCTCAAAGCTCATATTAATTTTCCATTTAAAATTCTCTTTTCAATACATATGCCTCAGAATACACAAAATGGCATAAAAGTTTTTCAGGAAAGAAAATGGCCAGTGTCCTATAGCTGCTTGAAAGGAAGGACGTACAAGCTTTCACTAGTTTATTGGATTCCCCTTCTATCTGTAACTTGAGTTGTTTTACCTCACAAAGGGCTTCACCATCCAGATAAAACAGAAGTCATATGGTGCAGGCAGAGGCAGGACAAGTTTTCATCTCCTGCCATCCTCTGAGATGCCATGTGCCTCCCAAGTAAACTCAACCAAGGCTGCAGTGAGGCTCCCCACAGCTCTACAGCCTGCATGTGTGCAAGCTGATCCCTAAACATGGAGCTGCCAGCAGAGAAAAGTACAAAAGCTGCGACATGTTTCTATACTAATCTCACATTTGAGCTCGTGTTTCCAGGAAAAAAAAACCTCTCCCAAGCTCATTCTTTCATTCATTTATTATCATTGCTTTTGCATTATTGGTCAATTTATAAAATGCCTGCACACTGCACAGCTTGGCTGCCAAGTACAGCCACATGGGTGTGAAGCTGAGCTAGCAAAGAACAAAGTTATAGAAAAATTCTTGCACTGAATAAAGCAGAGTCATAGATTAATTTATGAGCCTGTCCAAAGACATGCAGAAAAGAGCTGGCAACACTTTAAGGTTTAAAAAAACTGGGACTTGTCCACCTTCAAGTGGTTTTGTCCAGAAGTGTTACATGAGAGCACTTACAGAAACCAGCTGGCAGGTCTGCAAGGAACACCCAGATGCCTGAGCACTGTTTCACCATGTGCTTTCCCCTCTCCTCTCCCCCACCAAAAAGTATTGTAGAACTTTAAAAATTCATTATAATCCTGATGATGCTCCCAGGGTTTTTACTCAGTTGAGAAAACATTGGTACAGCTCAGTAATGACTCTTTGCAATGCTCAGCTGCCCTCAGGCAGTAAAATAATTCCTGGCTTCTCCTGCTGTACACTAATTCTGTAATATCAGTATATAGTTTTCATCTCTAGTACACAAGAGTGCAGATTATTCTAATGTGACTGATGGTAGGAGTCACCCTCTTGGCCGGCAGTTCATGCAAATCTCCAGTGACCCTCAGAAAAATCTTGACCTTAAGGAGCTTACAGAAACCAGTAACTAGCCAAGGCAGAGTTTCCTGCACTCCTTTGGGGAGCAGCAGGTATTGAGCACAGCCTGAAAGAGAGAGGCACTGGTCCAGACTGAAGATTGATCCAACAGCTCCTATATCAGCTACTCATTCTCATGGAGAGAGGGAAATCACAACCCAGCAGCGAGACTGAAGGAAAGCCGGCTGGTGTGCTTGGCATTTGGAAAATGTGGGAGGCACAGCAGAGACCTGACCAAGCAGTGACACATCAGTCTGTGATGTGCAGTCTCCCCTGACACTCGATGAGAGGTGGTAAGGAGGCTGATCTGAAACAGAAGTAAAGAAAGCCATCAGCCCTTCGNCAAAATTAATCTTTTACCCAAATAAAGACCATAGGGCAAGTAAATATGCCGAAGCTGAAGTCATGCCAAAACATTACACTGGCACAATGTTTTGATTGATTTTAATTGTTTTGAATTTAAAACACGGGCTCCCTGCACTTAGGGCTTCTTGTGACTTTTAAGGTTCAGCACAACTTTCGGTATTTTGCTGTATCAGTCTCTACAGAGACATGGATAAAGGTAACCTTTCCCATTAGAAACCGTGTCACACGACTAAATTAGCCACAGGAAAAACCATGACCTACAGCTAGACTTCCTTGCTAGGTAAGTATCACCCCAAACTGGTGCCAGGACAGTCCAAATAGGACACATTTCTAAATAGAAGAGATGGTGTTTCA